>CM029117.1:29756779-29896779 GCA_016859345.1 Istiophorus platypterus
TGTTATTACCAACGTTTAATATAGAATGATGTGGCGTCTGAGTTAAAAACAAAAAAAAAGGTTGAGAATTATTCTGGGTCTTCAGTGTAAAAACGACGATGTTGCCGGATTCCAGCGGCGCCTAGATCTTTTCGTCCCGTAAAGTGGAAATCTTAAAAAAAAAAAAAAAACAGAAGAAGAAAAGCATCACATCAGTGAATCAATCTTCACGAAGCTGCAGAGGACGAACCAACACTGAAGATCATCCTCCGCCATTTTCAACCTGGAAGGATCCGAATCACCGAGGATGAACTGCCCCCCCCCGGGTAATGTCAGTCCTGTTTCTGTCCCTTGGCTTGGTTTGAATATAAATCGCTGGCTCGCTCAGAAGCTAAATATGTAAAAGCAGCGCCGGCGATTTAGCGACAGGGTGGGATGGAAGACGCTGGCCGGAGGCCGGGATTCGGGTTCAAACGGTGGATTCTAGAGTTTATTTTTTTGTTTTTCCTCTTTTATTAAATTATTGAGCCCTCTCCATCTTTTATGGCTCCTGCTCATCTCGCTCTCCCACCTCTATTTCTGTATCTCATACTCACACTGTGATGGAGCGTCAGCCTGGGCTGATTCACCCGTTTGCTCAATATCCGGGCTTCATCTAGGCGTGTTCGTCTATTTGTTTCAATCCCTACTCTGTCTGCCGCCTCTCGCTCACGTAAATACGTATCTGGATGTGTTTTACCGGCAGCGAAGGATAGAGAACCTTCCGCAGAAGTGATAGAACTCTATCAGCCGAGGGGATGCCCCCCCCCCACTGTTTGAAGGGCACATTTCAGGGTGCCCACCTTTCTGCTGTAGCTTTAGTGAGTTACAGTGACTCAACACACCGAGGAAAGACAGAAATCCTCACATTTTCTGATGCAAATTTAACAACCAAAATAATTACCGTAGCATTTCCCTCGTTATTCGGAGCCACAGCGGCGACATGACTCCGCCCCTCCGCCGGACTGGGACTCCGCCCCTCAGCCGGACGTCCCCGCCTCCCCGGAGGGAGAGAGATAACTCGCCAGTTCTTCATCTAGCGGCTGCAGGACAGTTTCCATTTACTCTGTGAAATGTCTCAACATCCGCCTGATTGATTGGTACAAAAGCTGGTGCAGACGTTCATGGCTCCTACATGTCGACTTCTATTTATATGTGTGTATATTTTTTCCGATGTGCTGACTTTCCCTTTAGCGCGATTGTGGTTTTGAGTGAAAGTGTCCCAGCGACTTTTGGATGGATCGCCCTGACGTGGCTCCGATGTTCATCCACTCTCAGGATGACTTGTAATGAATTTGTTCATCCAGCATCAGGTCAACTTTTTGTCATGTCCAGTACTTTGGCTCGTGACGAAATACCTGCATTTCCCATCAGCCTTGGCCGGACTTCAATTTTAGTGTCACTTAGTAAATATTAGCATCATTAGGAACAAAACAAAGTTGGTTACCATGGTAAACGGCTCAGCCATAACATATCAACACTTCAGCCTTGTCATAGTGAGCATGCTGTGGCCATAACACCATAATACACAGAAAACATGAAGCTAGCTGGCAGCCTGTCTCCATCACGGTCTCTTCTGGTGGTGGATCTTAAAACTGGCGTCAGTCTCGTCACGGAGCCTTCAACTTGCTTTATACTCTGCGGTTGGTGGTCGGTTTCATGGCAGTGTCGACCATTGACTAAACCCTCGGCCGGTCATTGTGCCCTCAGATTTAAAATCAATGACCAGAGAGATTCTTGAACACTGTAACTTTTTTTTATGGAAAATAATAACAACATCAATAATAACTACTAGTCATAATTCCCAAAAGTTTCCAATAATTTTCTCATAGCTAATATTTGACTTTTCAAAACACCAAACAAAAATCACCATATAATTAAAAATCACAGTTGGCGTATAGCAGTGAGCTGGGAGGACGTCGGAGGACATGTGGTGTTCACAGACTTTATTAGACCAGGTTTATGCTCATGTTTCACCGTTAACTGGTGTCCCACCGGTGCCCCTCGGCCCCCCCGGCCCCCCCGCCTCCTGCCCCCTTACCCCCCCACCCCCCGGCTCTTTCTTTACCGTCTCCCATTCCTCTCGGCGATTTAGCCTCGGTTGTCCTGCCGGTGTCTCTGCGTGTCCCTGCCTCTCTTAATGTGTCTCACTTCCACATGAACATCCCTCTAGGTCCTTTTAAATCATCTGCGTCTGTTTCCTGTGTTTCTGTTCGTCTCCCTGTTCTCTTCCTCTTTATTCCATCGTCCCTGGTGTTTTCTTTCTACGCTCATTCTTTTCCTTCAGCTTGTCCTTTCTCTTACCTCCCTCTCCGCCTCCCTTGTTCCCAATCTGCCTATAGTCCCCCCTTCATTCTCCCCTCTCTCTTTTTACCTCCCTACTTCCTGTGAGATGTGTCATAATCATCATTGTACAGAAAGTGACAGGATGCTACGTTATGATGCGTCACACCTACGTTACGTGTTGCCGGTGTCCTCATGTCCAAGTCTCCGGAATCGCAGCCTCTGTCAGCGTTGAGGAAGCTATAATCAATATTTTGATAATGTGGGAATCAATGTGACGGTGCGGAAGGAGCCTCTGGTGACGACGATCCTCCGGAGACTCGTCCGCTGAATCTCAAACTCCCAGAGAAGAGCCGGTCTCCTTCAAATCTGGCTCTTTTAAATCCAGGACGAAGACTTGAAGACTCTTTCTGTTTGCTGCTACCTTTATATCAAATCACATAAAGACTCATTTCTTAAACTTCTCTTGCGCTGCAACTCTTAATTTTTCTTATTTCACCTTTAACTTTTTTCTTTTTGAAGAGCTTTTTTGCATGGTCTCATGTTTCTTTTACGTTTTGTCTCGATGCCTCTTGTGCTTTACATCGAGCCCTTTGAACTTCCTGGCTGTTTAAATGAGCTGTATGAACAAACTTGCCTCGCCAGAGCCAGATGTTTTGCCCCAGTTGCCGGTGGAGACTAAAAACAGAGCTAAAAGAGAGCAGGCTCCCCAGGTTGTCGAAAAAACTCAGACATTGGCAGTTTAAAAAAAGAAAAAAAGTGCTTAGTATTTAGCTAAAAGGCCAATTGATTAGTGAGAGAATGTATGCTGAGGTGTCGGGGGATGCTGAAGGAGATGTAAAGGTTTCGATTGGCATTAAAGTTATGATGAACTGATCCGACTCTCTCTGCTCCGACGCCAAATACTGATTCAGGACCAGTCCTGCCTTTTTTTTTTCCATATTAACATTCGGCGTGGCTCACAGAGCTGATCTCATCAGGTCCCTTTTAATGTGAGGAAACTGAGTCGGCCCCTTCATGACTTGAATGACTGATGGTGGAAAAACACAGAATTTCACAAAGACAGGGAGGCAGAGAAGCTATTTTCATTTTTGGCCACTTCTGGCTGAGACCCGGTCAACTTAACAGGGTCAGCGGCGGCCCCGGCACCGGTCCGGCATCTGGATCGGCGCGCCACTCGTTTCCTGCCCCGGAAATATGTTTCTAGCCTGAAGGGATGAGTCTCTGATCCTAAATACATTTTGTTTGACATATTGCTTTTTCTCAGAGATGGAATACGTTCACAGTTGAAGGTCTGATCTTTTAAAAGGAAAATAATGTTTTGAAAATCTAAGTGCAGCAGGTTTTGACATGACAGTGGACCAGTGTACTAGAGCCAAAGTCTCTATCAGGAAAAGCCCAAAATTGAATAGAGAGCAGGGCCGCCGAGGCTCCCGGGGGCTGATGGAGCCGCAAAGGGGCTTTTATGGTTTTTATTTTCAACCTCTACCACATCAACATTAGAGGAGAGAGAGATCAGATAATATGGTGCTCTCAACCCAAAGGGGACGGATTGGGGATAAAGAAGGATGAGGAGGAAGATGAGGAGGTGGAGGGTGGAGGGTTAAAAAGTAAAGAGAAAAAAAGTAATATCCCCTTTAATGGGAGACTCAAAGATGTGGTCGGGCCTCAAGGGTTAAACTTGATTCAATGAAACGCCTTGAATGGGAGGAGCAGTATAACAGATTCAGTGCTGCAAACCTGCACCTTGATTCATTTAACCACCTGCAGAGGTTTCTCTACCTAGTTCATGGGCGAAAGGGTGGCGAAACATGAGGACATGAGGACATGATACATGAGGACATGATACGTGATACATGAGGACATGATACATATTACATGAGGACACAATACATGAAGACATGAGGACATGATACAGGAGGACATGATACATGAGGACATGAGGACATGATACATGAGGACATGATACGTGATACATGAGGACATGATACATGAGGACATGAGGACATGATACATGAGGACATGATACGTGATACATGAGGACATGATACATGTTGCATGAGGACACAATACATGAAGACATGAGGACATGATACAGGAGGACATGATACATGAGGACATGAGGACATGATATGTGATACATGAGGGCAAGATACATGATACATGAGGACATGATACGTGATACATGAGAACATGATATATGATACATGAGGATATGTTTGGTCTCCAGGGAAGAGTGAATCCACCCATCACACTTATTCACAGACAAAAGCAAATGCTTGTAAAAACTGAAAACTCTCTGGATTCGTGAACCCATTCTACATCAGTGAATGAACACTGTGTGGAACAGAACCACATAATGTTTAATAAAATAAGATACAATCCATGCAACACGGGAGCTCAAAATAGAAATCTACAAAAAATAAAATACCTGCACACAACCAGGTGTGTTTACGCTTTACCTGAACGCAAACACACATGGTACACGGACAAGACGAGTACACAAACGTGTGCAAACAGCCTGCAGGGATCGGTATGAACGAAGCTCATTGGCCTCAGCTGTGTCCAGCCTGAACCGAACCAAGCCGTTAAAAAGAAGCGTTACTGTGCAAAACCAGAAAATATGTTTTGTTGCACTGAGACTCTCAGCATTAGACAGAATGTGCCTTTAAACGACGGAGTTGAGGCTAAATGTCAGAGCAAAACCTTGGAGGAGTTGACGATTATCAGAGGTTCATTTCAAAAATAGATCATGTTAAAAGACGCAAGATTTGAGCCCAATGAAAATTTTTAAAAAATCAAAATAATGCACATTCTCTATTATAGCAGTAGAGAGTAAATCAAACATTTACATCAACCTGTTGTCTCTGAAATGCAGGAACCGTGTTCTCCTCTCCCAAAAAAACAACAAACACCATCACACACACACACACACACACACACACACACACAGGTGTTAAACATCTGCTTCACTGTTACTCCTGAAGTCTCCAGACCAGCCTGAGGGCTGTGGCTGCTCCCACGACTGGACAGCCGAGGTGAAATTACTTCCTCTGCCTCTAGGTGGGGATGTGTCATTGAGAAACACCAGTAAACTAGCAGTGAAACCCTCATTACACATGGGCATGTACAGTATCTGCACTCAGACTCGCACTTCAAACTCTCATTCAGACTCCTGAACACACACACACACACACAAACACACATACACAGACTATTATTTTCTTCCTCGGTCGAGCCAGAGATCTGAGCTGTAGAAAATTTGTCCGGTACATAATGAAAACTGAGTTTTTGAGCGTGTAAATCCAGATTCTCTGGAACAAAAAAAAAATTCACCAGCGATGACAGAGATACACCTCGTCTGATGGACGACTCTTTAAAAAGAAGAGAGGAAATGAGACTGAAAGGCAAAATGGCGCCAACGTCATTTATTTTTAAGAGAGCAGCTGCTCCGCTGAGTCCTCGGTTGAAGAAGAGCTGGACTGGATGTACAGATTTTAAAGGTGCACAGGAAACATTGTGGAAACTGGAACCCAAGCCAAGGCCATTACAACAGAAGACACCGAGCTCGGACCCCGTCTCCCCATCTCTGGACTCTCTGCCTCGTGTGGCCACATGCAAGTTTTGCGTCAAGATGTAATTGAAGTGTCGGCTTTTAGCCTTATTTCATGGGGTTTAACAAAAAATATCACATTAACTGTTTAGGAATTACAGCCATTTTTATACATAGTGCCTCATCTTCGGAGGCTCAGAAGTTATTGGACAATTGCCTGATCAGTTTCATGGCCAGATGAGGCCTGTTCCCTGGAGTCGATTCCAAGTGTTTGCTCATGGGAACTTTTAATATTCGTTCCTGAGAGGTGTGGATGCAAATGAAGGAGGCGTCACTAGGCCGAAAAAATAAAACAACCTATCTTCAGTGACAAGCTACCAGAAGAAACAACTTCAGAAATGAGCTGGGGGAACTTGGAAAAACCCATTTAACACATTTTAAAGAAAAAAACCATATTTTGACAGTAAGGGATGTGCGTTCTTTTTTCAGAGAGGTTCTCGGTGATTAAAAATCAGTGTGATGGGTTCGGGTTAGTAAACTGCACCGATCTGGTTTCAGAGGGTTGAAAGAGGCTTTTTTTTCCATCAGCTGCTGAAAACAGCACAAGGAGCAACATTTATGGAGGTTTCACTTATACCAGCTTATTTCATGTGATTTCTACTGTGTATATAGTTGTATCCATATAGATTTGACCGCAGTCAATCAAAATCAGTGTGTCATTGGACTTAGGCTGAATATACATAAAAATAGAAATAGCCCATGTGTCCACATTCAGTGAGTGATGGTGTCTGCTTCCAAAATAAGAGCGTTCTGGTTGCATTTAAATCATAACTAGGCGGCTGATTAGATCAGATTTAGCAGGACTGGATCTTGCAACGGTCCCGGATCCCGTCCCACTTTCTGTGGATCCTCGCTGGCCACGGTTCGTCATGGGATGCGACGCATCAACCGGTCTATCGGGTGGATTCATGGACTGACACATAGTTAACATCTGGCCCACTGGTGTCTTGGAACAGCTCCTGGAGCGATTAAGCCAATCAGATTCCAGTTTACTCCAAATGTGTCCTGGGTGCATTTACCGCTGCCTTTTTTTTTAGTAGCTAATATCCATCATCTGGATGTTTAAAAATGCAAATTTCAAGATGTAAATATGATGATTTGGCACAGAACAGCAAGAGGTTTTTTCAGTTGATTTACTTTTGTTGTGTTTTTTAAAGTCTCGTGTTGTTTGGCACTCAGATTTTGCAAATGGAAAAAGATAATTCCTTCTATTCTGCCTCAACACTCTACAGATAAACTTGACACAGATATAATATTGGGTTTTCCCCTTTTGTCTCATGAGTGTTTGAGCTCCCCTAAGTGTATATTTACCCAACGTCCTGATGTGGTTTTGTGGTTTGAGTTGTATTTTTTCTTTTTTTTTCTCAATGCTGTTGCCTGGGATCCAGGACACCACAGATTCTGATTTCCAGCTCCTTCTCATTCAGACCCAGCTCTGCACCTGGGGTATCGGGTGGTGGTGGTGGTGGTGGTGGTGGTGGGGGGGGGGGGGGGGGGGCTGCTGATTCACAGCTCCTTGAGTCCTGGAGGCTTTTTTTTTTGTCTTTTTCTTTCGCATGTTGTCTGAGGTTCAGTGTGATTTGCAAAAAAAAAAATTCTATTGCTCACAAGGTCTCTCACAGGGCATAAACCTGTAACCTTCAGTTATACAACGGCACTTTAACCACTGTCCTAACTGCTAAATTCCATATTTCATTTGAGGAATTATTCAGATGATTTTTTTAAAGCAATAATTTATTCCAGATCATTACCCCTGTGCAACTTTCAGACATGCTCCAGAGGACCTATGAATGATTCTGGGGGAATTCATAACACCACTATGCCCCGTTTATTATACCGGAGTAAATCATACGGGGGTAATGGCGATCCAAAAATCCACTTTACATTAATAAATTGTGTGGTGAGCAGAGAGGGTCTTGAGGATGAGCGTGCGGGTCAGCAAGGTGTGTTTGCCCTCAATTACCCCCTTTCTCTATCTGCCTCTTCCTCGGACTGTGTGGGTAAATGAGCCCGGGGAGTCTGGTGAGCGGCCGTGAGATGACATCACACACAAAGGGGGGCGGCGGGCTGAGAAGCGGCGAAGGCTGTCGGCCTTGTTTCTGGATCAGGAAAGGTTTGTTGAATCGATCTGGATATACTTGTTAATCACAACCAACAGTTTTTAAGGTCTAAGTCTTGAATTTTGAATTAATATTTGAATTTTATTCCACTGAAATAAAATCAGCATTAATATGAAACTCTAATATCTCTGAACAAAGTAGTTGCACAACCTATTTGACGAATGCAAAAAAGTGAAACCTGTGACAACATGACCCCCATTTACCCCCATATGTCTACATCTTTAACTCCATTTACACTTCATGCATTATGGACAGATTCAAGGACAGATCTTGGAAAGACCTTGGACAGATCTCTAACGTATCTAGGATGCATCTAGGACGGATCTTGGACAGACCCTGGATGGATCTCAGACAGATCTTTGATGGATCTCGGAAGGATGTTTGATGGCTCTAGGATGGATCTTGGATGAATCCTGGATGGATCTTGGACAGATCTTGGACAACTCTTTGACAGATCTTGGACTGACCTCGGAAAGATCTTGGAGAGATCTTGGACGGATCTTGCACATCTCTTTGATGGATCTTGGACGGACCACAGAAAGATCTTGGATCTCAAAAAAGCAGTATCCAAGAGACATGCGAGATGGACTGAAATCTGGATGTTCAAACTGTCTTGAGCAGAGGGTTGAGGCACATTTGAGTCAGATGTTAAAAAAGTGTAGATACGCCATTTTGTCCAAGACACTATGTAATCTTGACTTTGGTAGAGAAACAAGGTCAGTGAGGTCCAGCGTCCTCTATGGGCTCTTTCCTCTGTGATAATGGCAGCTGAGTTTAAGCTTGATTTATGCATCTGTGTTGAACCTATGTCATTGTGAGAATTTATACTTCTTCATTGGTGCCAATCTACAATTAAACCAGCAAACCACTAGTTGGTGTTGGTGATTAAATACCACTAAATTGAGTTTCTTCGCTATTTTCCACGAGTTCATTGGTGCCCTTTGTAGAACAATGGCGACTGAAAACTAAACTGATCTTGATGGAGTCAGAGCTGATAGACATTGAATGGCAGTTTTTTTTCCTAAACTTACTGCGGTGCAGAGGCCGGAAGTGCGATGCTACTGAGCCGACCAATCACATCTCTTGTGGTCTGCATTGCCGCAATTTGTAGTCCCTTTTTACGGGAGGTGCAGGTCAGGCAACAGTTTAGGTTCAACACAAAAGGATAAATTGGCCTTTAAACCGATATTGTC
This sequence comes from Istiophorus platypterus, assembly GCA_016859345.1. Classification (NCBI taxonomy): domain Eukaryota; kingdom Metazoa; phylum Chordata; class Actinopteri; order Istiophoriformes; family Istiophoridae; genus Istiophorus; species Istiophorus platypterus. The sequence continues at coordinate 29,766,007 of CM029117.1, forward strand.
TATGGGGTAAAGCATCTCCAGCTATTTCAACATAGATGAAATACCCCCCCCCCCACGCCGCTATACAGAAGTAACGTTTCTACCTCGAAAATATCAGGCCTGTTTGATCATCAGCGCTTTCAGGATGCTTTCCGGCCGGGGTCAGGACCAGTGGACAAATTGGGGGCCAATAGACCCTCTGACACCTCAGGGTCTCTCTGGAACTTGTCAGGGGACTTGTCCTGGTCTTGTGCTGATTGATTTTTGATTCTTGATTCTTGAGCAAAGATACGCATAATACTGATGTTTAAAAACCTTGGAAGGCCATTTTCTAGGTGAGTGTTTGAGTATAGCTTGAACTGATATAGTCAGTTACTGGGGGCAGATTGTGAGGTTGAAGGTTTTCGTTGCTCTTAAATAATTCGTCGTTAAGTGATTAATACATCCTGAAGGTACAACGTTCACAGATCTGAGGTCAAGAAGGCAGAAGTTGAGTTTTATATATAAATAGTATATGATATAAAAAGTATACAAATACATATTAAAGAGAAGTTGTTCTTTATGCTTTACCTAGTTGAATAAAAAAAATTACATAAAAATTAAAAATAAGTTTTGACTTTGTGAGAAGAACTGTGATTAGAAGAACTTAGAGAAAAAAAGGTGTCTAAACTGAGCTCCAATCATAATGTTTTCTATATGAGTCTTCCTGTGTTGACCTGTAGTCTGTTGTTTGCTGTTGTAAGATTAATCTGAGAAAGCAGCGCACACACGCTGTCACTTTGCATTGACCTTGGTTTTGTTCTAACAAGGATATTCAAAATGGAAAAAAAATGTATCTGAATAAATCAGATTATCTATAGTTTGCTTTGCAGTTTTCTTCGCTGAATACATTACATCATGGGGAAGGGACTGAAAAAAGCGTGAGGTCCGGGCAGGGAAAAAAAAACAGGTTGAGAGCTGCTGCGTCAAGTGGGTAAAATTTGATCTGTATCTAAATAAATCAGCTTTGTACATTCACAACAACATATAAGGTCAGAAAAGATAAAAAAAAGAAAACAAAGCAGAACCAAGACCTGATTTCGTATAATGTGGGATTTTTGCAGGGGGCTGGAGCTCCGATGTGTTTACTAGTCATGTTGAGTCGACAGGCTGCCTGCCTGCTATTTTTCATCTCTGCCGTGATGCAAATAAAGTGGAAACAGCCTCCCTAAGCAGGAGGGGGTGGCGGTGGCGGCAGACAAAGGGCTGAGGCATGAGGACGCCGAGGTGGTGGTGGTGGTGGGGGGGGGGGGCGGCGGCGGCTAACACGGTAGCAGGACGCAGAGGCACATATGCTCCTTCGCACACACATGCACACACACACACACGCACAGATACACACACGCACGCAAACACACACACGCGCACACAGATACACACACGCATGCAAACACACACACGCACACACACATACCCGCACACATGCACACACGCACACACTCTGACATAAGCCCATACAAATCCCTGCACAGACACACACACACACACACACACACAGAATTTTCTGCAAACACAAAATGTGCTCCGCAAAGCAAAGATGCTTCTGACTGTGTTAAACAAGTCCTTAAATCATCTTTGCCAAAAGGAGGGATCGGAGAGAGGAGAGCGGGGGGGGGGTTCCCCTCACAGGCAAAATGCCATAATAAGTGTATTGTTTTTCAAAGAGAAAAACCTTGAATCCGAGTCTTGTCTCCCAAGAGATGTGTGAGGCTTTACTCTTAGCTATTTGCAATTTCAAATAAATTTCTATGGGTGTGTGTGTGTGTGTGTGTGTGTGTGTGTGTGTGTGTGTGTGTGTGTGTGTGTGCACTTGCAACTGCTGGAAAAAAAAATGTGTAAGAGGAAGAGAGAGAGAAAGAAAGAGTGAGTGTGTGTCTGACTCTCGGAGGAAAAAGAAACGAGAGACATGGAAACGAGGGACCGTCGAGGAGAAGGAGATTGAGAAAAGACGCAATTATATTCATTCATTTTAATGAAGTGCAAAAAGTAATTCCCTCATGAAAGCTGCAGTAATTGCCCAAACAGTCTTATTATGTGACAATCATACTTAGAACAAAATGCAGTATGAAATTGTGAGGGATTTCAAATCAGGGGGAATAATTTTTTTTTTTTTGCACGAAGCCTGACAAGCGAAGATAATTAAAATACTTTTTGTTTTTATTTTTCCAGAACAGAGTGATTTTCTTTTTGTCCGTCTGTCTACATGTCGGGCAGGCGTCAAGCTGTCCTCCCTCTCCCCTCCGTCTCGCTACGAACGTGGCGAACGGGCGATTATGAAGTGAGAGACTTGGCTCGCGCTCCAAAAACGCTCGACCTCAGAGGAGAGTGGATCGCGCTCGGCACAATGTAATCTCCCCCTCCCAAATCTAATCTGGACGTTAAGGATGATCATCTATTATCTGGCTGAGGCTGCCGCGGATAACGAGACTCCTTTTTGGATACGTTTGGTTTTTAGTGCCTGCAACGTGAAGCCTCTAAAGTCGCGGTGTTGAATGGATGTGACAAATCCTAATTCAACGAAGCTCGTAATATCTGAAGCTCGTCTCGCTGCCGGGACACTTGAGGAAATAATCCACCCTTGAATACTCATAAAGTGTTATGCATCATCAATTTTCCCGATGCGGTCCACAGTTATTCTGTGCGGCGGTTTTTCTAAATGGCATCGTCGTGTACAATCCACCCCCAGCCCAGCCTTGCCTAGTTGTAATTCAGTTTGTGATTTCCCCCCGTTTCTCAGAACGGCTCCCAGCAGTCCTCAGAGGAGATGACTGAACCTGTCGAGTTTCAGCTGTAGATTACACTTGTAGGCTGCGACGGAAATTAGTGGTAGTGATTAATTGTGATAGGAAGATTATTCCGGTCCCATCATGCCCCTCGCTCAAGATTCAACATCTTGTTGCAGCCCTGCATCCTGTGATGCTGGAGCGACATTTTCCTTCTCGTTCCTGATGGATTTCTCCCTGCATCGTTGTCGATGCGACGATTCACAGTAGAACGACGGCGCTATAAGAGGAAGCTCATTGACCGTTGCCAAAATATTTCATCGTTCATATCCAAGATGGCTGGAAGATGTGAGGGAGAGGGAGAGACGCTTTGCCAGGAGCAATTTATTGATGTGGCTTGAGCGCTTCATGGGAGAGTCTGACCCAGAAAATGGCAGTCGAAACGACTTTGACGCTGATGTGATGGAGCTGGGCGATGGGCAGACTGACAACTTAATGCCCCGTTCTAGTCAGAACAGAACCCCTTCACAAATACAAAAAACGTTTTGGAAACCCGACACCCATATCCGATAGGCCCCCTGCCCCACTAGAGCTCCGATCGCTGATCCAACGCTTTGTATCGCTCCCCCTGTCTGACACACGACCGACACATTTCAGCTGTTTTTACCCCCCAGATGTAGCATCTGACGGTTGTCCTGAATTCATAGAAGCACAGTTACATGTGAAACTCTCGCTATTTCTTTGGTAGCAGCTCCTAACGTCTAACTTAAGTCCCCCACCTCAAGTCTCCACCTTTACTGATGTCCAAGACTGGGGTTCTGACCAATGTGAACTGTTGCCTTAACTTAAGCTTAGCAAGGTACGAAGTGACAGCCTAGTGGAAGGGAATGATTCACATATTCAATTAACACTCATGCAAACATTAGGCAGAGACGTTGTGCCAAGAGGCCCATTCACTGGGAACCTCTGGGAGGAGTATGAGGTTGAGATTTAAGTATTGTCCAGGGAGGTACAACGAAGGCAAAGGTCTCAGGCTGTTTCCAACCAAGGGTGGTAGCTGCAGGGGCAGATGTCTGGTCGGTTTCTGGTCAGGAGGCATGTGCGGGATATGGATGGGCCAGTGCACTTATCTTGGCCTTGTGAGGGCTGGAGAAGGGGGTTGACTGAGGAGGAAGAAGGGGGTTAAGAAACATATGGTGCCATTTTGGACGCAGTTGGACCGAGCCTGGCAGGTCAGGACTCGGCAACAGGACAAATGGTTCCTCCCACGTCCAGGAAAAAATAACACTGGAGAGGTTCAGCATGGGGCTGGAATCAGTTCTGAGTATTTACCCAGACAGACTCTTGCCAACTTGATCCCACTTATTTGATGTAAAATGGACGCGAATGAGGGATGTCTACATTAGTCCCAAACACTAATCAATACTATGGAGTACTGGCTTACGAATATTAGTAACAGTATTTCTACTATTGGAGTATTAAAATCCAAACTCTCATACTCAGTACTGTCCATACTGCTAAATGTTGATTGTCTCATACAAAATATACGGAGGGGTGGCAAATAAAGGGAAACACCAACATAAAGTGTCTCATTAAGGCGTTGGGCCACCACGAGCCTCCTGAACCGCTTAATTTCGACTTGGCTTTGGTTCTCCGAGTCTCTGGGCTCTACCGGAGGGATAAAATCTGTCTTCCAGTAGATATTCCTTCATTTGGTGTTGTGATGACGTTGGTAGAGAACGTTCTCTAACGTTCTTTGGTCCCTATTCTCTCAATGTTGTGCAGCTGGGCTGAGATCTGGTGACTGTGAAGGTCACAGCAGGTGACTCACATCATTTTCCTGCTCATCAAACCATCAGTGACCCCACCTGTCCTCTGGTTGGGGCATTTTCATCCTGTTTCTCTGCTCGTGGTCCAGGTTTTTTCTTTGGGGTGTGTTGGCACGGAGGGGATTATTATTTGACTTTTCCTGGGGCACTCACATTATAAAGGAACTTCAAAGATGTTTCACAGATGTTTTGTGTGTGTGTGTGTGTGTGTGTGTGTGTGTGTGGGGGGGGTAGAGGACAGGAGCATTAGATTTTCTCCTAAAAAAAGAGAAACAACTTCTGATGTATTGAACACTGCAAACAAATTGACATATAAAGAGGATTTGGTGTCAAGTTGCCTTTTAAAGCACAAAACCACCAATTTTAACAGCTTCAGTGACATTTACTTTTACATTAACTGACCGTAATTCAGTGTGGCTTGCAAAAACTGCAGCATAACTCTAAATTTCTGGACCACCAACATTTAAAATCCCCAACAGAAAGGAACACCAAGTTCAAAGCCTCTGTACCTCAAACCAGATTTACTGGGGTACCATGACCGGGGATGGTTGAGGAGTTCAGGGGAAAGAAATCAGCAATGGGACACTGTGCAATGTCAGAGATTTCTGACAGTTCAGGAGGTTCTAAGGATCAGTGCTTAAAAATTTTGAAAAGAAAAAAATCAAACAAAAAGTTGATCAAGAGTACAGACACAGACATGGTGGCCAATGGCATCTGCTAAGAGCCAATATGAAAATACACTGCATGTTAAGATGTTGGGACAAAGAATCAATGCTGTAAATGCAATATTCTATGTTCCCTAAAATCCTTCAGTCAACATACATAAGTGATGTCAAGATTCAAGCAGGGTAGAAAAAAAAGTCTCTTTTACCGTATATGAAGAAGCCCAACTATTTTTGGCCATAAGTAGCAGGTGATCTTTAAATTAATCGGGGATTTAAAGGCAACCAGTGCAGTGAAGCCAAAGCTGCAGTAATACGATCCCTGCATGGGGTCTTTTCACCAAGTCTAGCTGCTGCTTTTTGCAGTTGTACCCAGCTGTAATAGCTTGACAGAGGCGTTATCTAGACAGGAGGAAATGGAAACACAGATTCTTTATTTTATTCCAAAATCTCTCAAAGAATCTTTTTTGGTAACAACTCAGTATAATAATCATTTTGTCCAAGCTTTAAATACTATGAATACAACCAAATATGCAAATAATGTGTCACAGGGAATGGATATGTAAAGGAAATAGAAAGGACCCGAGATACGAGCCCTGAGGAACACCACATATTGGCAGGGCAAGAGGATGAACATTATTCCAGGTGGGGTCTGTAATCTTTTATTTGTTAAACAAAGGGGAAGCCAGCCCAGCACTTAAGTATGTCAAGCCCTGAGTATTTCAATATTCTAACATTAAAATCTGAGGTCTTATCAGCAATATCAAAACCGTCTTTGTAGATATTTTTGATGAGGTTGGAACTAAATGGAGTATTTTGGAGGTTGACCTGTTTTTCTGGGTAATTTAACAGGGATTGTATCCAGATAACTAGATAGAGGACAAGTACATATGTGACACGATGTTTTTTGGATTCCTACGGGGACACTGTAAATGAGTCATAGATAATTTTGCTCCCCTCAATATTACCTCTGGGATCCCTCTTTCTCAGCATCTGCTGGTAGCTCTTTTATTTCTCCCACTTTGCTGAATCGCTTTGTCCCAGCCATCATTAAAGCTCGCTCCCTCATTAAAGGTGCAACAGGGCACAGTAATGGTGGGTGGAGTGATGGAGTGGCTGTCTGGGAGGTGGTATAAAACAAAAAATACTGCCGTGCTCTTACACAAAAATCCAAAGGGCATCCAGCAGTAGCTCAGGGGAAGTTGCATTAACTTTGGTTTGCAGCTGTTTTCAGCATTAGGAGCTTAATTTCAACAGGTGCTGCCCAGAAGAAGAAATGAGGTGGCAGATTTAACCTGGTCTTGATTTGTTTATTATTTTCTAACTACTGAAGGAATAAAGATCAGGATTTTTGTTGTATTTGATAATAAAGGGAATAGTATGTTCCTCACCTGCTGATTACTAGTTGAGCTCCACCTGTTGTGGGTGATTTGTTACGTACAACAAGAAGTCTGTCATCTGCTCTGCAGGCCCTTTCACAACAGGCCTTTCACACCACAATGTGAGTTTGGCATCACTCAGACAAATGTTGTTGTCTCCAGCAGAGAGCGTGATAAACACCACCCAGGTCGTGCAGCTAAAATTCAACTAAACCGAACTTTGACCTCCACAACACACACCCAATGGGATCCAAGGAACGACAGGAGGCAGACGTTACGATGTCGCTGGAGGAGACGGTGGAGGAGTTCATCTTGTGCACATATACTGTATGAATTCACAGATTTATGTGGACTGTAACTCCAGTCTAGTCCTACCGGGGTGATAAAAAAAAAGAAAAACCTGAAGCCTGGCAGGAAAATATCAGAGAGGACTGGGAAAGAAGGAAATCCCAGTGGGAATATGTCCCAGCATGTGATCCTCCAAAGCACAAGTGTGTGTGTATAGCTAAAGGGTGGATCAGATGGAGCTGGGTTAGAAGAATTGATATTGTGTTTGTTTGCGGTTTTACCCCATTTAGCTTCTACTTGCCCCGCTCTTCATTTTCATCTCCGTCTGCTCGCTCTCTGGGACTGAAAAAACATAAGTAAGTGTGTTTCACGCTCGATGTTCATTACAAGACCGAGGAACAGCTTTATCCCCCCGACCTCCCCCCAGCCTCTGCTGTTGCTATTCACCTAAGCTGACAGAGCGGCGGACATGTTGCACCACCGAAGGCCTAACCGAGCAACGCCGTGGTGCATTATGAGCTTGTGCGTCGCGCCAGGAAGTTGTTTCTCTCCATTCAACAAAGCCTGTGGTTCAGGATTAGTTATCCAGACGTTGACATTTAACTATAAAGAAGGAACGCTGATTATATGCTGAGTCAATTTAAACTTCACGAGGCTCACAGTCTCATCTTTGCCCAAAAAAACATGTTATAAATCTGTTTTTTTTAATTTTTCCAACCAAAGTCTATTTTAATGCTGTATAAAACCATACAAAAGGCAATGTGGGGCTATAGTGTCACTGTCCTGTCATTCTGAGGTGGAACGTGAACACAAGGACCTGGATCAGGGGCTCAGTGTCACAGTCACCGACAGATTTAGAAACCGCCTCAGTGTTAACCATGGCATCCACAATTATTCTCCAAATCATTTTCATCCCGCTTGTAATCCACAGGAGCGAGAGCATCAGCCTGGAAGCAGCCTCTCTAGATTTCTTCTTAGTCAGCAAAGACTTTAGGTCTGCTTGTAAAAGAGACTTTACCTGGGTTTGATCCCCTCCTGCCCCCGTCCTGCACGTTGGAGTCGTTAAGTGGAAATGCTAGTTAACATTCATGTGCTTGGTTTCGATGCGCTCCGGTTTTTCTTTCTGGGTTGAGCGACAGTCTCGCAGGAGTCCTGTAAACGAAAAGAAACAGGGAGAGGAGGTGGAGGTACAGAGAGGGAGCTGGCAAGGAGGGGAACGAGAGAGCTGTTGGAGAACGAGAGCAAAAAAAGGAAATTTCGAGAAAATGCAAAGGAAGGAGGCCGACAGAGAGGGAGGGAAAGAGCGAATTAAAGAGATTAGAAAAAGTGACAGGAAAGTCGAAGCTAAAGCCTACGTGTTTAATGAGAGAGAGGGAGGACATGCAGGAGGCGGGGGGGGGCAAAGAAGACATAAAAGCAAGGATAAGGCTGATGGGGAGGGCAGTTCGAAAGTTGCACCCGAGACAAGAGAACAAGCAAAAGCAAAAAAACGATGAACGGGAAGGCGATGACGATAGGGCAGGGAAAAGAGCGCATCGACGATCCGTCAGAGACGAAGAAGGCAGGAAAACCTGGGAGGCGCTAGAGAGCAGATGGGACACGGGCGAGGGGAGTCCTCGCTTTCCTCGGACGGGTGGAGACAAGACGAGGGAAGGAAAAGGAAAGGAGAGGAAACACTGGAAACGAGGGAGGACGAGAGGAGAAACCACACGGAGGACTCGAAGGGAAGAGGAGAGCGCTGGGGGAGGCGGGGAGTGGAGGAGGCGACGGAGGAGGTGGGAGAGGAGGAAGGAAACCTGGAGAGGTCCGGTCGGGATCCTGATCGGCACATCCGCCGAGGATCGGGCCCCCACGACCAAAGTTCTTCGCTCAGGCTTTGTTAAGGACCTCAGCCCCGACGCAGACATGGCAGGACACAGGCAGAGACGGGAAGAGGGACACCGGGTTCCCCGGTTCCCGATCCGGGACCGCCACCGGAGGACGGCGTCAGTCACCAGTCGAATCCGGTAAAAAATAAAACCCAGCGCTGACCTGCCACCTCTGTATTTGAGGTTGGACTGAAGGAGCAATTCGGTGTTTTGAAGAATATGATTATTTCCTCGCTGGCTCCGAGTCAGAGGACGAGATCGATATCGCTTTCATATCCTCGCGTCCCATATACAGCCTCATTCTTCTTTTCTTTTTTACTGATGATACTGTTAATCAGTGAGCTTGTGGCGTCCATCGTCACATCTGGATCACAGACCTGAAGGATGCCTCAGGATCTGCGGATCCCCTCCGGGAGCCTTTCCGCGGCCTCCAGTGACGCCCTGCTGCTTTCAGTCTTCCTCTGGCCCGGTGCAGGAAGTGACACGTCACCTGGAGTTTCGCCTGGAGACCGGCGTTCGCGTCCGGCCCCACATCTGAAGTCGTGTATCCGACCGTTGTGTAACCCAGAGTTTTTGTCGTCTAACCTGAACCTTCATCACCAGGTTTACCACTGTACTTGTCACGCATAGATACTCTAAAACCGTGATGCTACAAGTGAATGAGAGAATCCGACGTCTGTCGACTTTCTGGAGAGGACAGTCTCTTAGGAATGGGGGGGGGGGGGGTGTTGGGCTTAATGTTGCCGTTGGCAACGTGACAGATGTCCGGCGTCTCATTATTGTCTGTTTTCACACCTTTCCCGTCCACGCTGTGTCGGGCCATCATGCCCCCGTCTCTCTCACCGCCCACCCCCGTCCTCATCCCTGTCTGCTTCCTCTCCACCTAAAGACCTCCCACAAAGACGCCTCCTCTTCTTCTCCTTCTTCTTCTTCTCTCCATCCTCTGGCCCTGCCCCCCTTATAAAAATCGAACAGCCTTTCGTGCCACCCTCTCTCTCATCCATCTCTTTCTCTACAGGCAGGGTGCCATGTTTTTTAAAATATATCCCCTCCTTTTTACGCTGTCTGTCATCCCGCCATCATCAGCGTTCTGCTCTCGCTCTCCCCGACTGGGCATCAATTATTCAGCAGGGGATCAGGTGGCCTACTTACCCCTGATTGACACACACACACACACACGACAGAAATGTGTGTGTGTGTGTGTGCATACATGGGTTCAAAAGGAGGTGAATATAGTAACGCGAAATATTCTCAACTGCACACACTCACAAATGCATGGACTCACATACTTAGATTTTCACAAAGAGCCAAGTCTGCGCATGCAAACACACACACACACACACACACACACACACACACACACACACACACACACACACACTAACACACACATGCACACATGCGCGTACACAAAGTTCAAGAAGAAAATCGCATGCAGTCAAGTGCCAACTCGCACAAAACCCAAATAAAATATATTCACAGATGAAAGCAAACAAGTTTACATGCTAAAGGTAAAACACACACACACACACACACACACAATCACACACACATACACACACACAAACAAACACACACTCGCATACTCACAGAGCTACTACCTTCAACCGTCAGAGGAGCTGACATAGTCTCTGCCATTTATTTATTTATTGATTTATTTACTGTGGTCAGTGATTAAAATTTCATGTTTCCAACCGACGAGCGATGAACAGTTTATTATCAGGTTTCTGAAACAGTAGCGACTGGTCCTCAGTCTCTTCAGCTCTTCACTTTTATTTCTTGAATAAATCCTCAGCTGTTCTGTTCTGCTTCTTAGTCAAACAGCTGCTGTGGTCAAGGCCCTGCACAGGTGATTCTACTTGATCAAATCAGAAACCCTCGGTGTGTGGACACGCCAGAGTCTTTCCCTGAGGAACTGGGCCGGGCGGCGGGGGCCGGGCCGGGCCAGGGACGGGATGGAGCGGGACAGAATGGGACGGGACGGGGACGGGACGGGGACGGGACGGGTCCTGCGTTGATGGTCTTGCTGTTACAGAGCTGGTTTCTCCATCTAGTGGTGAAATAACACGATCGGCGGAGACCGGAGGATCCAGGATCACACATTTACAACCGTGATTTCACCTCAACAGACTTTTTTTGACTTGTCATGGTAAGAAAAGCACAAGTGGAACTAAAAACATTAATGAAAGCTGTGGTTGTCCCAGGAAGGAAGAAGACAAAGGGCCAATCTCATCACCTGTGCGGAAGCAGGTGCGTGTCCTGTAACGCACGGAGACGTGGACCCGTCTCACTGAGGGTTTCGTTATCTCTCGGGAACGAGGCCGAGTTTTAGAAATGCTGAGTCATGATCAGCTCATTTTTTTTCTTTTTTCTTTTTTTTTTAAACTTGTGTGTCACACACAACTTGGTATGAAAATCTACTGTAGCTTTGTGTGTTGCAGTGTGTGTGTGTGTGTGTGTGTGTGTCTGTCTGTGTGTGTGAGTATGTGTGTTAGTGTATGTGTGTGTGTGTGTGTGTGTGTGCGCACTCTAAGTATTGAACTGTGGCAGCAGAGAAATTTATTCTTAGAGATAAGATGTTTGAGACTCTCTCCTTTCATTCAGCTGAGGACAAACTGGCAGCTGTAACGGGTCTGTGTGTCTGTGTGTGTCTGTGTGTGTGTGTGTGTCTGTGTGTCTGTATGTGTGTGTGTGTGTGTAAGTGTGTAAGTGTGTGTGTGTGTGTGTGTGTATGTGTGTCTGTGTCTCTGTGTCTGTGTGTGTGTGTGTGTGTGTGTGTGTGTGTGTGTGTGTGTGTGTGTCTGTGTGTCTGTATGTGTGTGTGTGTCTGTGTGTGTGTGTGTCTGTGTCTCTGTGTCTGTGTGTGTGTGTGTGTGTGTGTGTGTGTGTGTGTGTGTGTGTGTGTCTGTGTGTCTGTGCGTGTCTGTGTGTCTGTGTGTGTCTGTGTGTCTCCGTATGTCTGTGTGTCTCTGTGTGTGTGTCTGTGTGTCTCTGCGTGTGTGTGTCTCTGTATGTCTGTGTGTCTGTGTGTGTCTCTGTGTGTGTGTCTGTGTGTGTGTCTGTGTGTCTGTGTGTCTCTGTGTGTCTGTGTGTGTCTGTGTGTGTCTGTGTGTGTCTCTGTGTGTGTGTCTGTGTGTGTGTCTGTGTGTCTCTGTGTGTCTGTGTGTGTCTGTGTGTGTCTGTGTGTGTCTGTGTGTCTCTGTGTGTCTCTGTGTGTCTCTGTGTGTCTTTGTGTAAGTGTACTCGGCCCCTCTCATCATAGAGGCAGAGTATTTTTGACAGGTGATAATGGAAGTGAATGTGTGGTGGCTGATAACTTCCTTATACCCCGTCAGTGTCTCCCCCCATTTTCTCCCCCTTCATATCTCTGTCTTCGATGTCTATCCAGTCAAATACACTCTCACTCCACACACTAATGGGGGGGGGGTGAACAGCCTCGGTTCCCTGTGGCCCCGATTCCACCAGATGTTGGGAACTTTCCTCTGAGGTTCTGGTTCCATGCTGACATGAAGCATCGTGTTATTTCTGCAGTTCCTGTTCCTCAGAACACAGAGGTTAAAATGTAAAGTTATGAGGACAAGACAAAAAAAGCACGTATAAACAATATTCCACAACGTTAATGAACCTTCATTGTTAATGAAATTTTACGGTTCACGCCCGGAGATTATAAACTGCGCCAGGAGAGTCCGACTCAACGTAGCAGGTTTTTTACAGTGGTACAGAATTTACAAACCATGACGGGAACAGCGTGTTTCAGTGCGTCGCGAGGACCTGGGGCCTCTGTCCACATTTCTTTATTTTATGTTACTTCATCTTTTTTTTACTTTAGACGTGAAGGCCACCGTCCTTTCAGTGGAAATCAGCAAAAGCCTTGCTCCCTGTCGGAAAATGGCAAAATAAATGGAAAATGTCGTATATGGCACATCAGTAGGCACTTCCCCACTGGAGGTGGCTGTTAATAGTTAATTGTGGGACAAATTACCCGCAGATTAATTTCATGAAATTCTATAACAACTATTTCCTTTGATAAATACTGTTTACTTAACAGAATCTTACTCTGCGTCCCCGCTGAAGAACAACAATGATATAACTCTCATCTTACAGACGTCCGTGGCTGATCAACGCTGTCAGCTGCTGGAGCGGATACAACAAGGAACTCGGGGAACCAGACCGTCCCGGTCCCGGCTTAGGGAAACGCCGGACCAACTGGCGTCACCCGTTGCAGAGGCTGCGTAGCGGCTCAGTCTGTGGATTCAGAAACAGAACCGGGTCCGTTGGTCGGATCTAGCTCCGGCAGACGTGGAGAAGAAGAGCTGGAAAGAAATTCAAAAAAAAAAAAAAGAAAATGAAACTAAACTAGACTAAACATGGTGGCATGTGTTTGCAATTTGTACAGGTCAGACTGATAAAATGTTCTTTTTTTCTCCAAAAGGAAAAAGCAGAACGTCCATAATTTGGTTCATGTTTTTTCCTCCAATGACATGTTGAGAGCCCGTGATCGTAGATAAACTTTTTAAGAGATTCTTTAATTTAAATTCTTATGAAATTCTTCAATTTGCTTATTTTATGGACGCGATCATGGGTCTAATACCGTGGATGCAGTGAACGTTGGTTTAAAAATAACATGCGATGGCTCCCCCCCACAAAAGGACAATTCAGCATCTGCCTGGGGTTGATCCTAATGGGTGTCAGCAGGGCAGATGTTTTTACCCCGAGCTGAGGCTCCCTGGCAGCAAGCCCCACCAATCAAAAGCCCCGTGGTCGGAGATGACTAAGACGAAAGGGAAACCCCTGTGCCGCTGTAGTTCTGGACATTTTTTTTTTACCAGTAATAACGTTTCACTCCCTAACTGCAAAGAAACCAAAGAGGGACGTGGATTGAAACCAGAATCTAGAGTCCAGAACCAGAATTCAAGTAACTTTAGGTAAAAAAAAGAAAAAACATAAAAAAACCAAACTTAATTGGGAGAGAAAATGAAAATGAGCAGTAAAGTAATGACCCAAACTTTCTGCGGAAACGTGAGATTATTACCAATATTTCGCTCCACTCTCCTTCAGTTCTGCTATAAATCTGAATAAAGTTTTGTTGTTTTTGTTTTTTTAGATAATCCAGCTAAACTGTCGGCTTCTTTACGGCCTGTCGTTGCTTGTTATTACATTTTTTTCCTGCTGTAAAAGCCGTAATGAACACGTTTGCATCCTTGTCGTAATCTCCCCTTTTCCCCTGTCGTTGTCTTTTTGCAGGTTTGCTGCACCAGCTCCGGTCCACTGCTTCCGTCGAGGGTCCGCCTGTGCACCACCCCCCCTCCGTGTTTTATGGGAATGCTTAGGTGCTGAGGCCTGCTGTAAATTCCTGTGCCGTGAAACTTTGGCTGGCAGAAGCCCTGTCTCGGACACCCGGTTTAATGGTGCGCCGGGTGCATCGGCCCCCGCCGATCGATCTCCGTCCCCTCTTTCTCCGCCGTCCCTCTCTAACTCTGTCACTCATAAGTCATAGTGGGGGGGGGGCTTTATGTCTTAAAGGCACAACGGTGAAATGATCAACCCACCTCTTCTGCAAGCGCTCGGGTTTCTCGCTTTCTCTGAGAGACAGCGTTATGCTTTGTCTCCCTCGGTCCTCGTCCTCACCTCGATGTTCTGTCTCCGTCTCTCTCCACCCATCTGTACCCCCCCCCCGACTTCATATTCAGTCAAGAGCTCAATTCTAACTCAAAAAGAGAGTAATCACTAAAATGGCCGAGTCAAGTCTTGGGTCAGAGTGATTCAGATTTTGTTGGCATCCCCTTTCATACGTTTCTCTTCTCTTTCTCTTTCAACCCTCAGTCTCTCTTTTCTCTTTCATGGATTCTTTCCCATCAACCCCCCTTTTTTTCCACCAGTTGTCTCCGTCATTGTTGCCCGCCCCCTCCATTCCAGTGAAGGGGAACATTCCAGCCGAGGCAGAAGCGACGGGGGCCCCTGCGCTGGAAAGGCCACTTCTGACAACGGGGAGCATTGTTGGAGTTTTCCAGAAGCTCGTCGGCGCTGTTGAGACGCCAACGCCGGCGAGAGCGGAGCGGCGAACGGGACGAAACGGCAAACGGGACGGAGGCCGACGGCACGCAACGACGTTCCCCCACGCCGGAGGCGCTTTGTTCGACTGGTTCAGTCGCAAATCGCCAGTTCATCACATCTGGGCCGCGGGTCGAATGAGGTGACAACAGATTCCCAGGAACAAAAAGTGGGCAGTTGTTTTCCAGGGAGAATACGTTTGAATTTTGATAGAAATTACTTATTTTTAATCCGACATAACAAAAATGTATCATTTTTTGGGGAATAACTTGTATTAAATCGCTGGTCTCCTCTACTCAAACAAATCCATCATTTGTGTGTTCAACTTTTATGGTAATTAAAGACAGTGGATAACATTTCAAAACTGACAATTTTTAAACCTTAAACTAAAATAAAACCGAAATGAAACACAGTCAGGGATTTTCTTTGGGTTCAGACACAGACGGTAAACCTGGAAGGAAAATTAAACAGGGAGGAAGTGAAATAACATCGGAAGCAGCAAACACTTGGAAGGTAGAGAAGACGTGTCTGTATTTACCTTGTAAAGAGTTGCCACGACGTGTGTGTGTGTGTGTGTGTGTGTGTGTTAGACATGGTTAATGTGTGACATGTGTGGGTGCTGTTTGTTTTGGGATTAATGATCATCCATATAAATTACAGACATCTGTTTAGTAGAGGTGTCGTTGTTTAGGTATGCAACCTCATGCCTCTGTGGAGAGTGTGTGTGTGTGTGTGTGTGTGTGTGTGTGTGTGTGTGTGTGTGTGTGTGTGTGTGTGTGTGTGTGTGTGTGTGTGTGTGTGTGTGTGTGTGTGTGTGTGTGCGGAGGTGGGGGCTGTAATGACCTCATTTCCTGCTGAAATATATGCAGGCCCAGTGCCACCACATAAACCTCCAAACAAACCTTATAAACCAAGGCACAAGGCCTGTTGCCTTGACATGAACACACACACACACACTCAGACCCACACACACACACACACAGACACACAGACCCACACACACACATTCACATGCACAAAGCAAACACCATAAGAAATATACTCATATCAGACACAGGTACACACATATGTATTATATGCAGAGATAAATCACACAGGTATTTCATGAAAAGTTACAGGTTATATACCAGAAAACGCACACACCCACACACACACACATACACACACACACACACACACACACACACACACACACACACACACACACACACACACACACACACACACACACACGAAGACACACAAGCTCGCCCAGTGAAGCCGCTGATAAAGTCGACAGTGGAGACAGGTTGATAGAAGCTGTCTTAGTCAATGGCTGACGGCAACGGGAGAGCCAGACCCAGGTTCTGGTCCCGTACCCAGTCCTGGTCTGGTCCTGGTCCTAGTTCCGGTCCCAGTTCTGGTTCTGTTCTGGTCCTGTCCCCGGTCCCGAACGTGGTCCCGATCCTGGTCCCTTTTCCGGATGCTGGTCCCGATCACAACCCTGGTCTGGGTCTGGGTCCTGGTCCCGGTCCCGGTCCCGATCCCAATCCTGGTCCGGATCCGAGTCCGGTCTGGGTCCTGGTCCTGGTTTGGGTCCCCATCCTGGTCGGGATCCGGTTTGGGTCCTGGTCCTGGTCCGTTCCATGTCCGGGCCCTGGTCCTGGTCCTGGTCTGTTCCTGGTCCTGATCCCAGTCCCGGTCCAGGTCCCGATACCGGTCCAGTTCCGGATCCGGGTCCGGTCTGGGTCCTGGTCCCGGTCCCGGTCCCGATCCCAATCCTGGTCCGGATCCGGGTCCGGTCTGGGTCCTGGTCCTGGTTTGGGTCCCCATCCTGGTCAGGATCCGGTTTGGGTCCTGGTCCTGGTCCATTCCTGGTCGGTTCCATGTCCGGGCCCTGGTCCTGGTCCTGGTCTGTTCCTGGTCCTGGTCCCGGTCCCGGTCCCGATCCCAATCCTGGTCCGGATCCGGGTCCGGTCTGGGTCCTGGTCCTGGTTTGGGTCCCCATCCTGGTCGGGATCCGGTTTGGGTCCTGGTCCTGGTCTGTTCCTGGTCCGTTCCATGTCCGGGCCCTGGTCCTGGTCCTGGTCCCTATCCCGGTCCTGATCCCGGTCCCGGTCCCGGTCCCGGTCCCGGTCCCGATACCGGTCCAGTTCTGTCTGCTTTTTCCTCCACCTTTTCCCTCTTTATTCTCAGCGTATCAGCCGGATCTGAACATCCGTTTACATGATTCGGGCTAAATCAGAACCTTAGAACTTTATTTACAGCTTTGTTGTGACACATGCACAGTGATCTGCGACCCTGGATCCTGCCTCCTGCTAATGAGGCTCATGCACGACTAATCTCTACCTTTTAAATGAGACGTCATTACTGCCTGGATCACGTTTTAAGGGGGGGGTGGTTGGGGGACGCGACGCAGACTTAGCCCGAACACTAACTTAACGCTATACCTGCTTATTCCAGCTAATGAAAAACATGTTGCGTCACTTTATTACAGTATCAGTTGATCCTGGTCCCATTTTGTGGAGCTTTTACGTCATTTTCCTTCATCCGCAGGAAAAGTTCCAGTCGTTCTGTTCGCTAGAACCCAAACAAGGAACGTTTCTCCCACCCCAGTTACAAGCATTAGATATATGAAGCACTGCACCTGTCAGGAACATTAATTAATAATG
Organism: Istiophorus platypterus; assembly: GCA_016859345.1. NCBI lineage: Eukaryota > Metazoa > Chordata > Actinopteri > Istiophoriformes > Istiophoridae > Istiophorus > Istiophorus platypterus. Next base: position 29,783,476 of record CM029117.1, read on the forward strand.
TTTTCTGATCATGTTGATTGATAAAAATGTAATCTGGGCTGCATTCAACACTGTAACATGGTTTCTAATCCAACTGTTCAGAGTCTGATCACAACTTACGTCTCTGGTTTCAGATGCTTGTGCTTTGCTTCTTCTCTTTCACTACATTTTTCTCTGGGGGGGCAGTGAGGTGGGGGGGCAGTGGGGGGGGCTCAATTCAACCTGTCAGATTATTTCTGACAACAATGATCCACTCTGGAATTTTAACGGCAGCATGTCTCAATATCAGCATCTGCGTTGTGTGTTTACCTTTATGTGTTTCTCCATCTCTGGCATTTTGACATTTTTTTCGTATCTATTGCCCCCCCCCCGCACCCAGCCCCGCCCCCCCCCCTTTCCCTTGTACAGCCCCTGTCTCTCCTGTCCCGTGCAGCCTGTCATTACATGTAATGATTCTCTGATGTGCAGAGAGACGGGAAAGAGACGAGCCTGCTGCTTAAACCACCTCCGACTTGAGACCAACACCTCAGCTCTGTGACAGATGACCACATGACCCCTGGAGCCACTGACCTGATTTCCTGATCCCAGATCCACTTGCTCACCTGTGTCCAGTTGCCCATCACTGACCCCCCCCCACACCTGTTCCTCATTCCCCCTCGTTTTGTCCCTGTTTTTAAACCGACCCTGATTCATTTGCTCGTGTGTCTGTGTAGTTTCCTTTGTCGTCCTGATCCTGTCACATCATCTGTGTTCTGCATTTTGTTACCTGTTGCGTGTTTTAGTTACCTGTCCCCTTTTTACCTGTCCACCTGTCTTCCATATTAGCCTGGTCTTCAACATTTACTCTGTCAAAGTACTGTCCCTACACCAGCTTTTTGCTGGACAACAGAAAAATTTCAGAAAATGTCTCCTCATTTTTCTGAACTTTTGTGGTCACTGAAAGAATAAGATTCAGCTACATTAAGTTAGTTTTTCAGCTCTAAAGGGACAGACCATCTAAATCTGTGTTTTTATATATATATACATATATATAATATATATGACATGGAAAATAAGCTTAGGTAAACTTTATTTTTGTAATTTCAGATTTACTTAGGGATGAAGAAATAGAACAATAAGCCGTCAAAAAAAAAATTCCATAATAAACCAAACCAAACCCGTTTTTCCCTCAGTTCTTGTTGATAAAAGTATATTTGGCTCAAGCGCGTGGAGTTTAATGAATCCACAAAAAGCCCTTTCTCGGATCTGCTAAAGGTTTAAGCTGCACTGTTCTGATTTCCAGCAGAAAAAGAAAAAAAGAAAATGCAGCTAACATTTGAAGCTCCTCTCACAGATCCATTTGCATTGTTGAGGCTGGCTCAGCATGTGGCTGAGCGGCGGCGGCGGCAGGACGGGCGCTTTCGTGCATCATGTTTCTTCCCGTGTTTCATCATTTATCTATTTAGTCTTGGCAAGGAAGAAGCGAATTTTCGAGAAGCCGCCGCTACAACGTGTGTGATCGGTCATCCGCGTTGGTAAAGTTTAGATGGTTCAATAAATGGAAGAGAGTCTACTCTGCATATTTAATCATTCTTGACTTATTTAATCGGCCGCTGCTCTCACAGCCTGTCGTCCTTGAGATTCTCACTCGTTTTGATTTCTCTTGATATGATTGACATTCAGCTTTATGAGGGTAATTATTAATAACAGGAATTTTTAGAGCTGCAGGGAAAAAAAATGGCTGAATAAATTAAACGTTTAATAGCATATAAACACGACAAATGGGCATTTGCCAAAAATTTTAAGGCTTTTCTGTTTGAGTCGTCCTCGCAGTTTTGTCGAAACGTCTTCATGGGGGCCGATGCTGACGGCTGCTGATGGACTGCCGCGTCGTAAACGGCCGGACGACTGCAAATCAGGGCCGATCCATAACTGAGAGGATAAAATGTTGATGCCTGGGCGAAGCCCCCTGGAAACACTCCATAAATACATAATCAGGCACGGCACGCCGACGACGGGAGCGCCGGGGCGTGGGGCATCCCCACGGAAACTATGGAGAAGAATAAGAATCTCTCAATCGGATCCGTCCGAGGCTAAAAGCCACACTGAAATTTAGGCGTGTGCTTGTCTGACGACGCCAGGCCTTTTTCAGGCTGTGCAGGGGTTTTACCCTACACATACCTCATATACATATACTGACGGGGAACGCGGCGAAGGATTTTTAGACGGCGGCTGGAGAATCTCAGATCCAATTATCCAGCTTTCGCTCGGCAACGAGGGAGCCCTTAAAGAGGCCATTTATTCATACCGCTGATGGGAAAAAAATAAATATATTTATTTCTTTTTATATATATAAATGAGATGAGACAGGTGTGTGAGAAAAACATGATCCTCCCCTGAGGCTCCCCCAATCGTTAGGAGTAAACCGAGCCTCGGGCCCAGGGCTCGAAACACTCACAAGACTAGCGTCTAGAGAGGAGTTAATATTAGCGACAACATGGCGAGCAAATGGCCTCGATGTGACGTTCTAGCACCCTGGTTCCGTAAAACCCCTGGACACTTAACACTACTAACAGCAGGAGCAGCGTCTGTCCTTTAAAAACGACACAACCCAGTTCAACCCGGTTCATCGTTTCAGTGACGGATCAGTGCAGAAGGAAAAAACTGCAGGAAGTCGACCTCTACGGACGGAGGCCAAGAAGAAAACCGCAGGTTAAACGTTGCCAAAAACACGAAAAAGAAAGAACCGATGAGTGTTAGCAAACACGGTTGTCTGGTCACATGAATCCAGAGTCGACGTGTCGGCGGTGACCTGAGACGACGAGTCCCAGTCTCCGTCCGACACGACAACGACCTCTGACGCACCGCGACAATCGCACCGGAGCCGGAGACGAAGGAAAAGAAGCGAAAACTGGGACCGACGACGCAAGTTCGTCTCCTGACTCCATCTAACAGATAGCAACAACCTTTGGAGTATTTTAAGGCAGAAGGTAGAGACTCCGAAACCCTCCAGCAAAGAGCAGCTGGGAAAAAAATAATAATCATCTGTAAAGAAGCAGAACATCTCTGGTACCATCCAGGCCCAGGAGGAGCCCCTCCTAAAATATTAAATATAAAATGATGGAGGGAATAACGGAGGGTGAACTGAACTTTTGCTGCAGTTGGTTTATTAATATGGATCCTTTTCATTATAGTTTAGTTTGTCAAACATTTCTGTTTTCATTCCTCTCGGGCTTTTTGGCAAAAAAAAGAACAATAAAAGCATATTAAACCAACGAGATCTGACATTTTAGTGACACTGACCATGGGTTGGACTCTACCATTCTATAAGTGCTCAAATATTATAGTAGCAATAACAATATTAGTTCATATCCAGCTTGCATTTATGATACATGCTCCTAGTTTTGGGAAACATCACCAGATTCTCAGAGTTTAAATATGATTTGTGAGGAACATGATTTAAGAGTCTTCCATCTCTCTCTCTGTCCGGACAATGAAAAATTAGTTTTTCTTTGCTCTGAATTTCTAAAAATCCTTGGAGCTCATTTAGCATCAAAGTGCCCCAAAAATGACCGAAGACGTCGGGGGGGGGGGGGGGGGTTGGTCCCTCCGGGGGCACACATCAAAGATGAGTTGTAATTAAACCCTCTCCAAACTGTGTGAAAGTAGGTTTCCGACACTGTGGGATTCCGGTGGACCGTGATGAAGCCAGCACGTGGACCCGGTCTCCTGGATCAGGCTTTTGAATTTTAGGGAATTTTTTTTTTTTTTGGTTAACGAACAACAAGGTTCACATCCTTCTGCTTTTGGGGGCCAACCCTTGCAGCCAGGACGGGCTTTTAGGAAAACTGAGGTGATACTGCTCCGTGACCCCGGATAAAGCCACTGAGTAACAACTTGTGGGGGATTTAAAACCTCCTGCTCACAGGGTTTAGTGTTGGTTGGAGTTTGGGAAACTAAAATGATAAATCTTCTTTGAACCCTTTTGATATTTTATCCTTTTCTATTCATCTCATCTCATTTTATCCTTTTTGATCTTCCATGCATTGTTTACATCGTATATTTTTATTCCGTCCTGTCCCTTGAGGGTCGGAGGGTCTGGTGGTGGGGGGGGGTGTTCATATTTAATCTATTTCATAGTAAATTTGTGTATAATATGTTCTACATACTATGAACTCTCCACGGGGGGGGGGGTGATAATCCCAGTGAGTTTTTTTTCTGGTTTATATAACCCCCCCCACCCCACCCGACCACCACACCCTGTCTCCCACCTCGCTTCGTATACTGTGGGACAGATGACATTAACTAAACATTGGTCTAAATTCACCTGAAACAAAGACCCAAGGATGCTGGGTTGTTTCTATGGGGGGGGGGGTCACGTGTCCATCTGAACGTAGGAGTCAGCCTCGGCTCGGTGAGTCAACAATCCAGCAGCATCCAAACGCATCATTAGTGGAGTTCATGGCCTCTTGTTTTATTTTTTTTTTGGGGGGGGGGCATTGTCTGTAACAAACTCGTCTTATCTCAAGCTTATGCAACAAACAGTTCAGTCAAAGTTCAATACGACTCGGCTCAGCTCTTTTTAAATCGGTGGCGGTTTCCGTTCACCATGGCAACGCCGACGCCCGAACGACAGAACCGTAGAAATGTCATCATGTGCATCGTGTGACGCTTGAAATCTAGTGATGCATCTCATTTTAAAGGGATACTCAACCTAAACTGGCTTTATGGCAGGAAACATCCTTGTCTCCTTGACTGTGGAGTTTATCCAGATGATAAGATCTTCACTTCACTTTCTTTTTGACCAAACTTGTGTAGTTTTCTCGTTTGGACATTTGTATGACGTACGACTCTGACCGGCTCTGTCGGGATTTTCACTGGCTAATTGATTGTAACTACGTGTCACGGCATCACAGGCCACAAGAGCTGTGATTGGTCGGCTCGGTGGCGTCGCATTTCCTCACGTCCTTCTATGATGGGAGAAATATTAGGACGTGAGCGAGGATTAACCCTGAGTTCATCCTGTAAGGGACAACGTCTCCGCCCTGTAAAGTCTTGAGTGGAGCTGAGTGTCATTTCATTCCTGTTATTACATAGAGTTTGATATGATGGTTGACATTTGCATATTATTGTGTATTTTTGCTAATTATTTGTCAGTGTCAGAAATTTTCTGTTCTGTTTATGGAAACCTATGTTTCCTATCGGTCGTGCCAATAAAGCTTCTTTGAATTTGAATTTGAGACGGAGAGATGATAGTTTGTTTTAGTTATTTAGGTTTATTCACCTTCAAGATGTTGAGTTAAATTATTGGAGTCAAAAGGGGAAACGTGTGGAGACACTGAGATGGACACGAAGGACACAAATGTTTTCATTCAAATAACAACTGAAGACGGGTTCAGAGGTAAATGATCTTAACATTCATTAAACTGGCCTCAGTTTTCAACTCGGTCTGGTTCAGTCTGGACTAAGTCAGAAAAAACAACGAGATGCTTAAAAAAAGGTTCAAAAGCTTCATGAAAGAGTCTGAAAAAAGTGTGTTAAAGCTAAAGGTTTAATAACAAAACCTAATGAAAAAAATGTTTTGTGATGAACCTGATGAACCTTTTCCACAATTCATCATCATTAGAATAAAACTTGTTATTGCTAATTATTGTATTTACTGTCAAAGATTATCTTATTTTCCCTGTTTGATAAGACATTTTCTAAAAATTACAACAGTAACAGTTCTATTCACCTCTACCTGTCTATCTATCTATCTATCTGTCTGTCTGTCTGTCTGTCTGTCTGTCTATCAGTATGTTGAAAATATACAGGTGCATCTCTTTGCCCCCCAACAGGTTAAACATGCAGCTTCTTTTACAACCAAGACAAGAATTGTGTATTGATCGCTGATAAATCATACATGTACCCTGGGCTGCATGTTTTGCCCCCCCCCCGCCCCCTAGGTAAGAAAAATCACAAATCAGGCAGATCAGATCATAGACAGATTCATCAACAAAACATGAGCACGCTGGGGGGGATCGATTTCAAATAAATCATACATCAAACAGCGTGAAAATGGTTGGAGAATACAGCTTTTTTTAGGGGGGGGTGATTGGTACAAATCAGAGGAGAAAGAGAGAGAGAGAGAGCGAGAGCAAGAGCGAGCCACAAATCAGAGAGGTTCGCATTTACAAGGGACCCCTGCAGAAAAGGTGTGATCAAAAAAAAATGGAAAAAAGTGATTTAGGAGACGAGGCACAAAGAAAAACATCATGTGCATTGAACCGTCTGCCGAAGGCAGAATTTAAAAGCCCCCCCCGGTAAATTTCCCCCCTTGTATCCTTGAATTGCCTTTAACAAGGTAGCGCAAAGACAAATAGGACGGAGCCGATGCCGCAGAAAATTACAGCAAACGGCAACAAATCTAATATTCGTCTCACACCTCCGCTCTAATTTCAGGCGCATTACAATCAGCAGGCAGGTACTCTGCCCCCCCCCCCCCCCGCCGCCTCCTGCCCCTGCAACACCACATGCTGCAGACAGATAAATGCAAATAAGAAGAAAAAATATCGCAGTTCCAAGATCCAGAGATCCAAAACTACACAGGAGGAGGGCGGCGAAGGCCCGGAGCCCAGTTCCACCGAGGCCAAACGCTGTTTCGGTTTGGTAACAAAGAGATGAAGTGCACAGGGATGAGGAGAATAGGTGAGGAGAGGGAGGGGGACAGGGGAGGGCAGGGGAGAAATACTACCATTCTTTATAGGGAGGGGGCTGGAGAGGAAGGCTGAGGTATGGCTGTGACAATGTGATGGATGGACGAGTCGGGGAGCGAATGGACGAGCCGGGGGGGGGGGTGAAGTCAGGTGAGAGGAGGACGAGGAGACCAGCAAAGACAATGGAGATGAGATAAGAGTCAGGGAGCTGAGGTGAGAACAGAAAGTAAAGGAAGAGAAACGAGCGGCGGCGTGAACCAAGTTCACTCAGGTACAGTACATGACCTCGGTCTGGGGAAGTAGTGTTTTAATTTCATGCTACTTTTTGCTTCTATTTACTGCAACAGAGGGAAACACCCTCAATTACATTAGCTTCATCTGACAAAAGCATTTTTCAAATTAGGATTTTACCTAGAAAATATTCGATCATCCTTAAATAAACAATGTACTCTTACAGATTTGGAGGCTTCTCTACGTTTTTTGACCCTTGTCACGTTTCAGGAGTTAATGAGCAAAAACACAACAGTTTCCTTCTAAACTTCCCAAAGAGATAAAATTATACAATATCACACATTTTATTACCATGAATTATCTGAGGACTCCTCAGATTTATACTGTGACTCTCTGGAGGGGCTCGACCCCCAGGTTGAGAACCAGAGGACTACACCATCTACTTGTATATAAAGTAGTTAAAGCACCTCACATAGTAAAATACTACTTGAGCCTCCATTACTCAGGATTAATGATCTGACCAGAATGAAATACTTTGACTTTTTGTACCATTTAATAACATTTTGCTGTAAACAGAAGAAAACAACAGAGGAAAGTCGAAGAGAAGACAATGAATCGAGGGTCGATAAAAAGGAAGAGAGCGAAGAAAACGAGACTGGACGAGGTGTAAAATAGTCTTCTAACTTCATACCCTACAAAAGACGCCAGATGTACGAGAACAGAGGAGCTGATGACGGAAGAACTGTAAAATGAGCGAAAGCAGCGAAGACGGACACATGCAAAATAACACTAGAAAGATGAATGAGCTGCGACCGGCGTGATGGAGTAACCGACACGGGCAGGACGGCGAGGACGACGAGGACGGCGAGGACGAAGAGTATCGCTGGCAAACTCTCCCTTTACACACACACACACACACACACACACACACACACACATTCAATCCACCCACCTGCACTCACAAAACGAAGGAGAGGCCGTGGAGCTTTTGACCTTTTAACTTGATTTTTCTGTCATACAAATGCCTGGCGAGCCGCTGAGAGAGCGAGCGAGCGAGCGAGCTGCCTTTTCAGAGGAGCAGCTTGAGACAGCGGCGGGACGTCTGAGTTCGACGTGTGCCCCCGCGGCTGACCTTTTCCTAATGGGCTGGGGGTTCCGCCGCCACGACAGCGTCGCCGTGGACGCCACTGCGCTGCCAGCTCAGCGAGGGCGGGGAGTCCTGATATCAGCCTTTGTGTGCGATGTCCTGCCTCGTTTTCATTCATTGATTGCTTTGATCTGTTTTCTTTGCTGTTTCGTTGTTCGACGGTTTCACAAAAAAAACCCAAAAAACATGAAAGTTTCTTTCTTTTCGTGTTTCCTTCTTTTTTTGCTTCTTTCTTTCTTTCTCTCCGGGACCTTTCTAATCTCTCTATGAGGACACAGCCTTGTGCACACACACACACACTTAATACAATGACACAGCTGAAGCTGCCGCCGACCTTTTACATGGTGAAATGCTGAATCTGATGCAGCTCTGATAAAATCTGGCCCTTTAAGTCCCTGGAGTCAACCACAAAGCTTGAGCACCGCTTGTTTCCTCCAACTGAGGAAGTAGATTATTCGCAGTTCGTATAATCCAGCTGAAATTCACATTCACGTCATAGGAGAGAGCCGATAAAAACACACGGGTCCCTGTTGACGTATCGATATTTAAGGTATTGACGACATTGAGTGACGTGCAAGGAAACATTCCACCTTAGAAGTTGCCGGTTGCCTTCGAGCGAAACAATGAACTGAATGTTTCTTTGTAAATAAGCAAACGTTAACTAGTGAAGATGAAAAGGCAGCGGATGGTCCTGTAACTTGTCCCTTCATTCATCTTTCACTCTGACGGTTTCTTTGTTTTTATGTATTAACTTAAGATTAGAGAACCAGCTGATTATTTTGATATCTTTTTCAAACAGGCTTCTTCAGTCTGTTGGAGAGTTTAATGAAAAGACTGATACAACTCATGTCCATGATTAAAGGCAGATTTATGCTTCTGTGTTGAACCTCCTGACGTCACCTCCCAAAAAATGTAACCACGCTTTGTAGCGACACAGGCCACAAGAGCTGATTGGTCGGCTCGGTGGCGTCGCATTTCCGACTCCTTCAGGAAAAACTAAAACTCCGTGTCCGTCGAGATCCACTCGGTTTCAGTCGCTGTCATTTCGAAGTGACGCCGGTGGGAAACGGTGTCAAAGAAACTCAACACGGTGGCATATGAACACCGCTGCCCACTAGTGGATTGGTGATGTAACTGCAGGGCGTTGCCAACGTAGAAGTATAAATGCTGACAACAGCGTAGACTCAACGCAGAAACATAAACCTCAACAGCCTGAGCTGCCTCCTCAGAGTCTACAGGAAGTGAAAGCTTAGCTTAGCTCCTTTTTCACAGCTGAGCCTGTCAGATGAGCCTGACCTCTGACCTCTACCTGTCAGAGTAGCCTGACCTCTGACCTCTGCCTGCGCTGTAACTTCTCCTCAGAATGGATGTTTCCAATTTGGCTTCATTTGCTCGACACAGGTAAATAAAATCATTTAAAACCCAAACTACCTGTGTTGATGGGCCTGTGTTGCTGAAAGCTAAGCTAATACCAACCTGCTACATCCATGGTATCGTCTCATACTGACTGAGCTCCAGGTTTGGCCGACTGCAGCGTAATAACCTCACCATGAAGAAACTACTGATGAAGTCAGTCCAACATGGTATCGTGATCAGTTATAGTCGACTAATGTATGTAAACCTGTCGCCGTAGGAACAGCGGTTACACAACCTCCCAAACAAGCCACAACTTCACCGTGCACCTGTAAACAAAACGCACTCAACCTCCGGTTCACCGCCAGTGTCACCTCACACACACACACACACACACACACACACACACAGTGTAAAGTGAGTTCACGGTCTGACTCTGTTTCCGCCGGTCTGGGGGCCCAGTCACGAACATGTTGCCACGCCGGCTCCTGGATGTGAAAAACATCAACACATTTTGTGCACCTGCCAAGGAATATTACAAATGAGTCCCAGGTCTTCTTTTATTCCCTTCCGGGTAATAATCACATTCAGATTTTTGGCATTTCAGTCACATCTTTTTGTGGACTATGAACCCGTCGTGTTTTCGTGACTAAAAAGTCTTGAAGCTCGTGTAAATTTTGTGATACATGAACTAACTGATGCGACCTGCTGGAAAAAGGAGTCCCGACCACAGACGCCACAGACTGGAGCAGTCTGAGCTCGGCCCTGCAGCTTCGCTTCTTAACTTACGCAGAAGAAAAAATAAATAATAATAATAATAATATCACACTGAACCATTAACTTTACTTGCCTTAACCAGAAAGATAACTAGATGCAGCAGGGCTCTCACAGTAGATTACTTTCCTTTGAACATCTTATCACATATTTTATGCCTTGTGATGTAAAACATAATTAAGGGTTTAACTTCAAATCCATTTCATATAAAGTTTAATGATTTTCAAATCTAGAAATGTTTGGTTTTTCATTGACTTGGTTCATTTTATCCTCAGAGGTTCTGGTAAGACTTTATAATACAGATTTTACAGTGAGATTTCAATGTATGAATCAGGCACCAGTAAATTACTGCTTCCTATCATTGGATAAAAGTAGGTAAAGTGTGAAAAAAAACAATACTAACAAAGGAGTAGAATTAAACTATAATTGATATGCAACCAAAACTGGGGGGGGGGTCTTATGGCCATGAAAGGACCCTGTGGGGAAATCTCACAAAACTCAGACGGAGGGTTTATTAAATATAAACATGAATATGTGGTTATGTTCATCACCAGTGTTGGAGCAAGAGGTTCTGGCAGTATCATTAATTTCTAATGCTCGATTATCACTACGCCTCCCTCCTGGACGCCTGCATCCCGGACGCCGCCCGGACGCCTCCCTCCTGGACGCCTCCCTCTCGGACGCCTCCTGGATGCCACCTGGACACCTCCCTCCTGGACGCCTCCATCCTGGAAGCCTCCCGGGCGCCTCCTGGATTCCACCCGGACACATCCCTCCTGGACGCCTCCGTCTCGGACGCCTCCCTCTCGGACGCCTCCCTCTCGGACGCCTCACTCTCGGACGCCTACTGGATGCCACCTGGACACCTCCCTCCACGCCTCGTGGACGCCACCCGGACACCTCCCTCCTGGACGCCTCCATCATGTAAGCCTCCCAGACGCCTCCTGGCGGCCGCCTGGATGCCTCCCCTCTGGGCCCTCTCCTCTGCTCGCGCCTCCCTCCCAGCCCCCGCCGCCCGCCGCCCGCCCGCCTCCCTCTTGGCTCCCCTCCCTCCTGCTCCTCCTCCTCCTTCCCCTTCCCCTGACCCTCTCTCTCCCCTCTGCGCCCCCCTGCCGCCAGCCCGCCCCTCCCCCCTCCCCCTCCCTCCCCTCCATCCCCCGGCCGCCGCCTCCTCCTCCTCCTCCGCCTCCACCACACACGTGCAGGTCACTCCACTGTGTCTGTAATTGCCTGCTGGAGAACAGTGTTTCCTCCTCCCCTCAAAAACATAATTTAACATCAACCAAGAGATTGAGCTGTCAAACACTTAGATTTTAATTTTATTAATTTGAAGAGATTTTGTAATCTACAATTTAAATTTCAATTTGGATTTTTTGAAATGAATTAATTCTTATATTTTTTATTTTCAAATTAAATGATTTGTGTGCTTAGACTGCATTTCATCTTAAAATAGATATTCAGTGAATTCTTTCTGGCCCTGACTGTGGATATTTAACATTCCTGTTTTTAACAGGTTTCTTCACTGTCTCGTGGAGAGTAACTAACCCTAACTAAGCGTCGTTGCGTCTCAGACCAGAAGAGCTGTGATTGGTCGGCTCTGTAGCGTCACATTTCCGGCTTCACCTCCTCTTTTGCCGCCGTCTCCTCTGAAGTCTTGTTTTTATCTCAGTGTTGCAGTAGATTCTGGAAAAACCAAAACTGCTGTTCAGCATCCATCAGCTCCGACTCCATCGGGATCATTTCGGTTTCAGTCATTTTGAAGTGGTGCCGACAAACTGGTGGAAAACTGGCGGTGAAGAAACTCAACAAGGTTTCAGATAAACGCTGCTGCCAACTAGTGGTTTGGTGGTGTAACTGCAGGGTTTCATCAAGGCAGACATATAAATGCACACAAAGCATGGATCCTTCCTAAAGCTGCAGCCAGCGGTGGTTTAGCTTAGCTTAGCACAGAGACAGGAAATGAGGGGGAAAAATCAGGCCTGGTTCTGACATCAGTAACCTCTTAGAGCTTTCTGCCAGTTGCCTGGCAACTGCTGAAAGCCAAAACAATTATAATAACTTGGCATAAACAGTAAACTGTTTCACACAACGGGTTTGGTAGGTAACATGTCGGAAGGTGCGTTTTGTTTCCCTTTGGACTCGGGCTAACTGTTAGCCTCTTTTTCCTGGTGTTTGTGCTAAGCTAAGCTAACTTGCAGCCATAGCCATGTTTTCACTGCAAAGACATGAAAGTCTCTGCTTGAAAACCTTTTTTTTCAAAATGTCAAACTACTCCTTTAATAGTATGACACTATATTTACTTCACAGTTGCAATGAGACTGAACCCGGGTCGAGCTGCAGCCTGGTCTCCCTCAGTCTTCATTTAATCCCGGGTTCAGGGTCGTGGTCTCGGACCAAAAAAACCCACCGGGAGTCCTCGTCCCCTATCGACTGGTGTCTACGTCAGCGGTGGCCCCCGGCGTCCCAGCTCTGCTCCCTCAAGAGGGGGGTCAGACAGCGGCAGATTAAATGTCTCACATTCATATGGATCCATCGCTCTGTCCTTTGTCCCCCTGGAATGTGAAATAGAGGTGAAAGTGTGTGGGTGGAGAAATGGGGGGGGGCTTATTTTTAAGCCCAAAAAAATGGATCTGGAAGACAAACAGTAAAAGCTCGACTCTGACGGAGACAAAATCATTAGTCCTGTGTTGCATGAAATTGCAGGAAAGACAACAGAAATTATTTGGGCAATTAAGGCAGCAATCAAGCTGAAATAAAGATAAGAAGTGTAAGTAGCTGGAGATAGAACAACGCTGCCTTTACCACTGGGGGGGGTGGGTAAGGGGTGGGGCATGGCCTCGACAGGTAGCCAGTCAATCACAGGGCTGATGCAAAGCGACCAACAAACATTCACGCTCACGTTCACGCCTACGGGAAGTTTAGTCTCCAGGGCCCCTGAACACACCACTGATTTCTGTTTGGGAGGGGCCATGTGCTTGTCCTTTGAACTGAGATGCAGCTTGGGTACGTTGTGCATTAAAAATCAACGTTCACATCATATTAAGTCGATGGTGGGAACTTTTGAAGACGGACGTCAAAGGCAATGAAAGCCCCCCCCCCCAAATCAAACAATATCCCACACACACACCCAGATTGACAGACAATCAATCAAAGACAATCACAGGCGGAAACACAAACACAAAGTGGCAGGTACCCAATGGGGGGGGGCTCAATATCAGACACCCGACCACCCACCAAACTAAACACACTCTGTTACACACACACACACACAACCACACACACACACTCACACACTCACACAACTGTCTCATCTCATTCCCTGTGGAGGGATCTCCCACTTTACATCACAGGTGGAGGGAGAATTGAATTGAAAGTTGTACTGGGAAAGTCGTACTGGGAAAAAAAAATCTGGCGTTGCCATCACGCCCCCGCCCACCAGCGGCCGCCGCAGCCCGAATCAACAGCTGACAGGACGGCCGCCGGCCGACGCCGGCCGACGCTGGCCGACACGGCAAACAGACAGCCGGGAAATTGTATCCGCGCTGTAACGGCCCGGTGCCTCTTATGGTTTGTGGCCCGGCGCTTCAGGCTGAGTGGTGCCTGAACGTCCATGTGCAGGGGAGGAGACACCGGACGAAGAACCTCATGCCTGAGGCTCATTGGCTGTTTCACACACACACCTCACTTTGCCGCTGAACTGAGATTTTGTTTTGTTATTTTACATATTGCAGTCTTTCATTTTTCATTTACACATGAAAACCGATGATTTACGCAGAAAATCCGTCGCAGAGAAAACGTCCTTTTCAATGTCGAGATCCTGAAGGTGCATGTGGGTCTTTAGGACTTTAGACGTAGACATGTGGGGTACGTGGACGCCAGGCAGCAATAGGGTTTATTTTTTATTCTTATTCTTATCGTAGCATCTTAAAATAGCTTTTAGTGGCAGGAAGCATCACATCTAAAGTGGGCTGATGACTTGTTGGTTGGGGGGGCTGGGGCGGGCTAGGGGCCTATTTCGGGACACGCCGACAGATGCTCCAACCTGGCGGAGGAACTGATTGCGTGACATGATCGACAACAGTAACAAGAGACAAGTTGTCTGATGAAGTTGCACAGCCAGGAACGCACACACACACACACACACACACACACACACACACACACACACACACACACACACACACACAAACACACACACACACAAGACATGACATTTTTCCTCTTTGCTTAAATATTTTCCTTCTTTCTCACACACGTGCGGGAACTTGTGAAAAATGCAAGGGTGCATAAATTAATATTAAACATATACTTACCAAGTACAGATGTTTTTTTTCATATAACATCAAACTTTAAATGAAAAACCTCAGATTTCAGAAATCAGAGGAAAAGGACACGTAAGACTGAACAAATTTTATTTTTGAATAACCAGTGAACATTTTTCATTAAACCCCAAAAACTAAGGAAAAGCTGCAGCGTGACAATACTTGAGCTGCTTTAGCGACATGATCTGTCGCTTCCTGATATAAATTGTATGATCTTCACGTTCTCACCTCCACCGTCTCCATATATGTTATAAAAGTCCCAAGTCGAAAAAAACAAAACCAAAGAAACAAATCATGTTTGGGATGCGAGCTTTGTTTTCTGTCCAGTTTGAGATGATAAACTCAGCTTTTATTTTCTTACTCCTCCCAGTAATGACAGTATCGTATGCGTGAAATGAAATCTGAAGAACATGGTGTCTAGAGAAACAGAAGAACGTTGCTGTGGCTGCTGCTACAAAATATGGCTCCGACCATTTCTGTGCTCAGTCGGTTTCATTTAAATAGACCCCCCCCCATCACCACTGCCACCTGTCTCTACTCTCCCGCTGTGTCGATGAATGCAACACAACCGGGTAATTTTTAACCATTCGTCATTGTGCTGCAGCCTCCACGGGTTTAAACAACAGGGAATCAGAATGAGGATGTTGAAGGGGGTGACACAGCCCCCCCAAACCCATCCCCCTGGAAGGGGGGGGGCACAAACCTGTGACATGATCAAAATAAGCAGATTAATCTGATTGTGTTGTGTTTTTGCTCTTTGATAATCAGCAACAAGTGAAGAAATGAAATGGGGGAAAAAAGCATGAAATAAATTCATTGTAAAAATAGTGACTGTTGTCCTGTAGCTATGGAAACACTGTGACCCAAACACAGCAGAGGTCAAAGGTTACGTTTTGGACCAATTCCTTTAAATGCGGTCACCAGGACACCAAACCAGGAAATAGCCTCAGCCCGCAGCAGGGAAATACCTGAGAGACAGAAAGACAGAGCCCATAGTGTTTGGTATTTACATGTGTAAACTTCTACCCGGACTGACTGGGCCAAGAAGAGCCCCCCCCCCCCCCCAACAAACACACACACACACCCTGCTGACAACAACAAAGCTCTGGGGCCAGAACAGAGCCCCCCCGCTGCTGCTGGTGCTGGTGCTGATCCAGGCCGCGGCTTGAACACAAACATGCCGTCGAAGCCTGAAATCTTGCAAAACCGAACATGGACCCGATCTCTAGCTTGGGTCTGTATGCATCTAACGCGGGCTAAACCCTCAGCTACACAATCACACCTGGACTCCGCCCATCCACCGTGTGACCACCGGGCAGCTCCACGGGATCAGATGGGGGTTGGGGGACCTTTTTCAAGGGGCCCTCCCAGAATGTAAGTTCAGAAATGCTGAAATGCTGCTTTTATTCCAAATGTATTTAAGTTAAATGTATTATATATCCTCTCTTTTGTTCCCTAAACCCAAACACACAACACACACTTTTTACCCCCCCCGCATGACTAATGTTGAGTAAACAAGAAAGAAAAAGAAGGCGGCACTTACCTGATGGGAGAAAATTTGGAAAATGAAAAATTTCGGTGGCAAGCACATGTAAATTTAGGGACAGGATTTATGCCGATGACTCACTGGGGAGGATTCGCAAAATCAGCCATTACGCTGAATCACGTGAAGCTAGAGTGATTGCATCCATGCATCTATGCATCTACGCACACACACAAACACACACACACACACACACACACACACACACACCTACAAACGCACAGACACACAAACGCCGCACAGTTTCCACTAAGTGACAGGAAGGAGACGGACACCCCCCCCCGGTGATTCCTCCCGTCAACCGAGTTAAAAAACCCCCCCACAAGATATCCCTGCCTATCTGCTCTTTGATTAGGCACAGGACGGCAACCTGCTGCTACGCTCGGCCAGATGATATCGACGTCAATGAGGACACACCCGGGTGGGGGGGGGCAGAGACAGAGAGACAGAGAGAGAGGGGGGGAGACAGAGAGAGAGACAGACAGACAGACAGACAGAGAGACAGAGGGGGGGGCAGAGAGAGACGGGGGGGCAGATGGGGGGAGAGAGAGACGGGGGGCAGAGAGGGAGGGGGGGAGAGAGAGACAGAGAGAGACAGAGAGACGGAGAGAGACAGAGAGAGACAGAGAGAGACAGAGAGACGGAGAGAGACAGAGAGAGACAGAGAGAGAGGGGAGAGAGGAAGAGAGAGAGAGAGAGGGAGAGAGGGAGAGAGACAGAGAGAGGGGGGAGGGGGGAGAGACAGCGAGAGACAGAGAAAGACAGAGAGACAGAGAGAGACAGAGAGAGAGGGAGAGAGAGAGACAGAGAGAGACAGAGACAGAGGGGGGGGGCAGAGAGAGAGAGACAGAGACAGACAGACAGACAGAAAGACAGAGAGGGGGGCAGAGAGAGACAGAGAGACAGAGAGGGGGGGAAGACAGAGAGGGAGAGAGAGACGGAGAGAGACAGAGAGAGACAGGGAGGGGGAGAGGGAGAGATAGAGAGAGAGGGGAGAGAGGGAGAGAGAGAGAGAGAGAGGGGGGAGGGGGGAGAGACAGAGAGAGACAGAGAGAGAGAGAGACAGAGAGAGACAGAGAGAGAGGGAGAGGGAGATAGACAGAGAGAGACAGAGAGAGAGGGAGAGAGAGAGAGAGACAGAGAGGGGGGACAGAGAGGGAGGGGGGAGAGAGGGAGAGAGAGGGGGGAGAGAGAGAGAGACAGAGAGAGACAGAGAGAGAGAGACAGACAGACAGAGAGAGAGCGAGAGAGAAAGAGACAGAGACAGACAGAGAGAGAGAAACAGAGAGACAGAGAGAGATGGAGAGAGACAGACAGAGACAGACAGAGAGACAGACAGAGAGAGAGGGAGGAGCTGGGGTACTATAGCATCTACGCTCAGTGTTAACTCACACACATGTTCAGTGTATTAATGTTAATGTTAAGTCTGTTTCTGCCTCTTTCTCTTGTCTCTTGTCTTCACCGAGAAAAAAACAATATCCGCAAACAAGTAAAGTCAAAGTTTGCTCAGGATCATCAGACACACTCAGTCTTATTGTGGCTCTCGATGTGTCATCGTGTGTGTCTCCCTGTGTGGAGAAGCAAGTCTTACTGTTAGTTTTAAGGCTATTGTAGGTGGATCTGAATAAGTGTACAGGGATTCTGGAAGTTTCCTCCGTCTCCACCAAAGATCTCTGGAGCTGAGCCAGAGTGACCATCAGATTATTGTTCACCTCCTATCGGTCACCAAGGCCGTTGGTTGGCTGGGGAACATCTCGGAGAGGATGAAGAGGAACCGGAGGAACCTGAGCTGGGTTTCAGGTCTCATAGCAAAAGGTCCGGATACTTGTGTTAGCGTCATAATTCCATAATTACTTTTCCTTTTTACGAAAATTTACAAAAGAAATTCTAACGTTTTTGGTTATGATTAATATCATTAATATTTACATGAAGCTGTAGCATAACTGATTTATGAATAAAAATAATATGAATTTGCTGCTAGATTCTTTTCTTCTGACCTTAGTAGAACCTTCGCTGCACATTTGACAAAGGTAACAACATATTGAAATGATGGATATAAAACTGGCTGTTACACCAAATACAGAAATGAATATAAAACCCCAATAACAGAAATCTAAATAGACTGGGATTTTAGAGGGGAAATGATGCGTAAAACCACAAAGTGTAATGAGAAATCCATTGTGTTTAAGCAGGTTTTACAAGGATAACATGTTATTTTCTGGAGAATATTTTTAGAAAATTCGTTTATAATCAGTTTGTGTGAGATTAAAAAGAGCTGTTAAGTATCAGGCTGATAAAACCGCATTTCTGCTACATTTCTCGTCTGAGCCGGTTTGTTCTGGTTCGTTGATACTTAAAAGTCAGTTAAACAAGTCGGACAAACTCGACTTCAACCAGAGAAAAAAAAGGCAGCAGGTGACAGCTGAATTAATATGATGTGTAGTTAGGTGTGTCCAATGTGAAGGTTGAGGTAAAATGCTGAAGCGTGTGTGTGTGTGTGTGTGTGTGTGTGTGTGTGTGTGGTTGTTACGAGTCGCTGTGTTTGTATCTCTTTATTATTCCCGGGTCACGCAGTCACATTGATTCATGAATGTTGACTTACTCTGCTGCTGGCACCGAGTCACTCCGGATAAAAGCCTCGGCTAAACGTCTAAAATGTAAATGAACGAGAAAGTCTGTGTGTGTTTGCGTCTGTGTGTGTGTGTGTGTGTGTGTGTGTGTGTGTGTGTGTGTGCGTCTGTGTGTGTGTGTGCGTCTGTGTGTGTGTGTGCGTCTGTGTATGCGTGTGTGTGTGCGTGTGTGTGTGTGTGTGTGTGTGTGCGTCTGTGTGTATGTGTGTGCGTCTGTGTGTGTGTGTGTGCGTCTGTGTGTATGCGTGTGTGTGTGTGCGTGTGTGTGTGTGTGTGTGCGTCAGTGTGTATGTGTGTGCGTCTGTGTGTGTGTGTGCGTCCGTGTGTATGCGTGTGTGTGTGTGTGTGTGCGTCTGCGTGTATGTGTGTGTGCGTGTGTGTGTGTGTGTGTGTGTGCGTCCGTGTGTATGCGTGTGTGTGTGCGTGTGTGTGTGTGTGTGTGCGTCTGCGTGTATGTGTTTGTGCGTGCGCCTGTGTGTGTTGCTCTCTGGATTCATTTCCATCATCTCTCTTTATGACCCTGCATCTTGGGGAGTCTCCGTTGGTGGGAACCAGCCGGTGATTGTGTTTCCGCCGGCTCCACCTCCTCCGGTGGGCGGGTCCATGCGGCGCGACCCTCAGGTTGTGGCGTGGGTCCCCGGGTGGCGTCCGCGTGTCAACACCTTGTGGACCCCCCCAGGCTCTTTTAGACAAAATGCCCCTTTATTTCCTACCTCTGCACTTTTAGCATGCGCATGTAGAATTGATGTTTGCGTGTGTGTGTGTCTGCGTGGGGGGGGTCACAACCCATTACTCTCGGCGAGCTGTGTTTACTCTCGTCTAATAGGAAAAACAACCTCGACGGCTTCCGCCGCATTATAAATCGATAGTTTGCCCAAACACGTTATAAATCACATTGCTGCTGCTTTGTCTGAGCAATGGACTCTTCTACATTGATTTCGGCATAGATTTAATAACAGCCCCCCCCGCCCCCGTAGAGGACCCCTCAGCTGCTATCTAAATTAAACTCTCCAGGATGTAATCACACCTCAGCCGGCCACCTCAGCCCACGGGCGTTATACGCGGGGCCCGAGCCGGAGTCCAGGGGCCCGCAGTTTAAAATACAGCGATAAAAACTCCCTGTTTGAAAAACTCATCTCAGGCCACGAGGGGAGAGAAGTTCCAGCTGTCTTTATCTAATGTGTCCGAAGCAGGCCCGGGTAAAATCGCTGGACCAAATCCCGCTTTGGTTTTCTTTGGAAAAAAAAAAAAGAGAAAAGAAAAAACCCTGCGTCCTCGTATCGAGAACATGGAGAGATGTTTCTGCAGCCGTCTAAGAACCTAATTAACGGGCTGGTTTTCTGGTGATAGCCATAGAAAATTTAAAAAGAGGCCCTCATCAGCCGTAGAGGATCACCCGGGTGATATCGAGTTTAAGCACTGTCTGGTTGTAATCACGTCTCTTTCCAATAAAGGAGCCCTCCGGCGAACGGACTTTACGGCTGTCAGGAAAGATTTCTTTTTTTTTTTTTTTAAAGTTCTGAAAGGCCTCCAAATGGAAATTCTGAAGATGAAAATAATAGCTGCCAAATAAATGAGTGAAACACTACGGAAGTTCAAAATGAATCCTTTGGTAGAAGGTAGTCTATCCCACAGCGAAAGCAACAAGCCGGAGTGAGCATCGGCGAGACATTTCCGAGACGAAAAGCTCCCCGAGCTAAAAAGGCGGGACGGTGGGCGCCGCCGCAACAGCCCCAATCTGTTTCAGATGGTTTACTGCCATTGTTATTCATCAGAGGCTAAAGTTCAGATGCTCTTCCGGCGGAAAAAAGAAGCAGAAGAGGGAAGAATCGCTCGCTCCGAAAGCTGAGGCCAAAATTATGAATGAGCGACCTCTCACATTAGAGCTGCACTGACCCTGTTCACACCTAGAACCAGCATGAATCCGATCGCAGGTGGACAGCTCTGAGCTCGGGTGCGAAGGAACCCAAGACAGAGACCCAGACCGCATTCAGACGTGGTCTAGGCTGCGTGAATCCACGTTCTGTTGGTAGTGTGAAGAAAAATGTGTCATATGTGTACGGATGTTACCATCTGCTCGGCGGCGAAACAGCAGACAGAGACAGCCAGAGACCAGCCGGTGAACGTAGCGGAGCATTTAGCGGCTAAAGAGCCAGAGGTCTCCCCTCAGGAGCTGGTGGAGACCAAAACTGGAGCTAAAAGAAGAGGATGCCAGGATTGGTCGCTTGTCTGCTGCTGACATGTAAATAAACAACCATCTGCTAAAAGGTCTGCATGAACTTAAATGAATGAATTTAAATGTGATATATGATAAATGATGCCAAATGACCAAAAAAATGCAGGTTTAAGATATCCCACTGGTTTTAAGATCTTTTTTTTTGATTTTCTTCTGATTTTGTGCCAATGTTTTAGCATGGAGCCCCGAGAATTACAGTTTATCTTGATACGGTTAGGATAACTTATCGATCAATCAATCGATCAATCAGTAAAACCTATATTTGATGTTTGGATTTATTGTATGTGAGTATGTTCATCAGCATTAAATAAGGGGAGGATTTTTTTTTTTTGCAGATGTATTTTTACTTTGCTGGAAATGTGGGCCTGAGGGAATTGTTTTTTGCATCAAAAATGTAAAAGTGCATATGTGCATATTTTGTGTGTTTGTATGTGTGTGAGCAGTGCACACTGAAAAAATTCGCAACCGTCTAATTACGAGCGGAACACAGATGTTTAGCTTTGTCCATCAGCTGTCAGGCGGACGGCACCGTTATGAAACAGCGTTCGCATTCGCCACGGCGACAGGAAACCTCTTTACTAATAATCCCGACCTGCTTTTTCCACCTCGTACACAGAGCTGGAAATACAAGTCGGAGGGAGAAAAAATAAGAAACAGAAATAAAATCCTGACACTTCAAACAGCATATGTTGGGATAATTAGCGAACCCAAACAATTTGCATTTTAGACACCTCAGCAATTATTTTCATTTCAGCGTTCGTGAGTGGTGGAGACGGGGGAGAGATGAAGGGGCAGGATGAGCGAGGGCCAAAAGCTAAATGTGGAGAGGAAACAAAAAAAGGAAAGAAACAACAGAATCATAGAGAAGGAAAGAAACGGTGAGAGACAGAAGAGAGTGAAAGGCGGCGGGAGTCCGACGTCAAGACGGAGAGAGAGAAAGCGACAAAAACGTTTATTCTCAACGACGCAAACTCTCATCTGGCCGAGGCAGCGAGGTGCAGATAAACCAGACAGGTAACTGGAGATAGATGCCAGCGGGTGGAAAGTAAACGCCCAGCGCCAGAGACTGCTCCGCCCGGCGGGATGCGAGACCGGACCAGCGCCGCCTGGAGGACAGTCACGACAGTTGCTCGGTAACATGAACAAACTCTGCGCGTATGATTTTCACCACGTAGTGAAAATGGGTGACTGCTTCCTCTGCTGATTACACTCAGATTTCTAATAGATTTAATTTAGTTTACTAATACACGGAATACACGGAAAAACGTTTCTTTAAGTTGTGACTCGACACAAACGCTGGCCTCCTACATCTGACCCAGTGCCCCCCCCGCCACCGCCACCGCCACCGCCACCGCCACCGCCACCACCAAGCTACTGGACCTCGGTGGGGCGCCGTGGAACCTCCACGGTTCAGAGGAGAACCGTTAAGGTCCAGTTTCGCACAAGAAACCAACAGTGTCCCCCCTGGGGGAGTCCCGTGTTTCGTTGACTCGTCCGTCCATCTCAACCTGAGCCTCACTTCCTCCTCTACCTGCGTTGTAATCACTATGGCCACTAGAGGGCGCCTAAGCAAGAACAACGTAACCATGGGACATAGTAAAGACGACAGACGACAGGCGACCTGTGGCCTGGTTCCATTACTGGAGGAAAGGCTCCTGGTTAAACCACTTCCTGGGGTTTTTTTAAACGGAAATGTGATGCTTGAGTTTAGAAGTTTAGAACGAGATGAAGGCCTCATTAAAAAAAAAGGACATTACCTGCGATGCCGTGGCGGGATGTTAACGCCGATCGCATGGAACGCAGTTACTCAACCCGAGCACCGCTCTGCTTTCTGGCTCGCCACATCAAGAGCTCCCCACTTCCTGGTTGAGACTGGATGTGAGTCGTCGGGTTTGTGAGTCGTTGGGTTCGCGGCCATTTGATGTGAATTGACCCACCGCGAGATGAATCTGGAGGCTCGTACCGAGAGTCGGCCCGGGGAACAAAAACGTCCATTACTGCCAACGAGGCGGAATGTTGAATTAGTCATCCTGTTCATTATGTCTTGCACATAAATATCAGCTAGAAACACAGCTTGGCCAAGCAGACGAACTCAGAAATGATAGGTGTTTAAAAAAAAAGAGGAAGAAAGAAAATGAAATATGAATGTTTCCTTGTGAAGTTGGTTGGTTAGAAAAAATCATAAATACAAGCAGCATTATTCATGAATGTGATTTTTTTAGGGCGAGAGGGTTCGATGATTCACGTGCGCTCGGACGCGCCCGGATGTTTTTTACCTCTCTGCCGCAGCAGAGACGCGTTAATCGCCTGACTTTTCTCAAGGAAAATGTCAATAACTGCAGATGGAGGAAAAGAAAAAAAACTGGTTCTCTCCCAGCGGAACGAGCGTCTTGTTAGATGTTCTCTCCCCCGACGGACGCATACAAACCCCGGGTTCCTTTAATTCCCTCTCGTATCCGTCTCAGGACCCGGCCACTGATCTTTTTTTCGAATTTCAGGTGGATGCGGTATAATATGCGACGAAAGGCGGTCGAACGCGGATGCACAAACAAACGCATAAAGGACGGGTCCGTGAGGAACGGCGAGCCCCCCCGGGACGAGACAAAGACCGCTGCATGTCACTTGTTGTCGCCAGATATTAGATATTCAGTGCGATGGAGGCGGAGGCTCTTACCGGCTGTCGCCGGCTGTTGGCGGTCCAGGCTTGTGCGGGTAAAGCGTGGGCAGCCCCGGCGTCTTTATTAACCTTATTTAATCCCGTGTTTCCTTCTTCTTTCTTGTCACTCTGTGAACATAAGGACTCTGTATCTCCCCGAACACAGCGGCGAAGGAGCCAAAGATCAACATGACATCTTAATTTCCCCAGTGTCTTTCCTTCCATCTCTCCAATAATTTCTTTTTTCTTTTTTCGTCTTTAAGTATCCCTGACCGCTGGTCTGTCTTCATCTTTTCCTCTCACTCTTTCCTTCCCTTGTATATTGAACTGTAGCTCGGTCTATTGAATGTAAAACCGGAGGCCTGGCGTTAATGCGCTTTTTTCTCTAAATGTCAGAGTAAACCTCTCCGCTCGGTCAAATATTAACTAACAAAAACTACAGCCCTGACTGAGACATGATTAGTCCATCCCTCCGCCGGTCCATCCCATACGGCCAAAACTATGTGGACACGTGAACACCTATATACACCGTGAGTCGTACGTCGTTCTTTCCAAAAAGACGTGTCCCCAGATGTGAGTCGAGACCGCGTGTTAACATTCATTCGATCGCTGATAAATCATGCATGTGCCCCGGGGCTGACTCCCGATATCAGGTGCAACGAGTGGGCTGCATTTGACTAAAGAGCCGAACGCGTTTCTTCGGTTAAAAAAAAAAGGAATAAAAGTGTCGACACGTTAATGGTCTTAACTGAAATCGCTCCTCTCGCTCTCTTTGATATTGTCGAGTTGCTCCGTTTTGAGGAAACATGTCTCCGCCGATGATAAAAGACACGCTTGCGCTTGCGCTTGCGCTTGTGCTTGTGCTCATGCTTGCTTTTTTTTTAAAGCATCAGCGCCTCATCCTCAGCTGTTGTTGTGTTTAATTATTACTGAGTTGACGAGCCGCGCTCGTTCGTTTTTAACTTTTCTTTATGTATTTCTCTTTATCCTGATGTTCGACTACACTGTGAGTCACTTGCCCCCCCAGGAGCCGTCGGGTGTCATGCTCGGAGGCCTCGTGCCTGGTGCTGTGAGTGTGTGTGGACCAACCTGGGGCCCCGGCTCGCAGCCCGGCGACCCTGTGGCCCGGCGGCCCTGTGGCCCGGAGGCCCCGGGGCCCTGGGGTCCTGTGGCCCGGCGGCCCGGAGGCCCAGGGGCCCGGGGGCCCAGGGGCCCGGGAGCCCGGCGGATCTTCCCACCCTGCCGCTCGACCCGCTCCCCGACGACTCAGTTCGGATTTTCATGGATATTAAATGCAGAATGTGGCATTTGAAACTTGCTACACACCGTGCGGTTCCCGCTTTGACCTCTTCCCGCCACCGGTTTGAGGTTATGTTTACCAATTGACAATAGAAACATGCCTCATATTTAATCATAACCTGAGCCCACAATAATCAATATCAGTTTCCTATCATTTGATATAAAGCACCTTCTGTCTCATCCCCAGTGTAACGACGGTGAAGTTTTATATTTTCCTCATCGTGAACAACCCAGCGATTAACGGTGATTGAGTGTGTATCCATAACCCGATGTGATCGATTCCTCTGAGCCATAGAGCAAAAATATCAAAACACGTCAGGGATTCACACGTGTTCATCAACACACACACAGTGGTTTGTTTCCACTCAGACACACACACACAAACACACACACACACACACACACATACATATGTATAAATGCACCGTTTCCTCATGTTTGCTGAAAACTACAGCAACAAACCTTTTATTGGAAAAAAGGAAATTTCTCCCTCGACGAGGAGCCGCAGTCAAAACCAAAACAAGCGCTGTGAAAATCTCAGCCCTCCAGGATCGATTAAAGGCACTCGGCCTCATTTCTAACGTGCTCTTTAACCCCGAGGTTAATGAGAGGACGGGCAGGCACCGGCGCCAGGTGCTACTTTTCAAGGACTTTCTGCAAGTAACTTCCTGACTCCCCCCTCCCCCCGACACCTGCTGAGACATGGGCCGACGAACAGGATATGAGGTCACAGCGTGATACATCGCCGTGCCAGCCCCTCAGTGGGCGGGCCTCTGGACCGCGGTGCCGCAAATCAATCTCTCCCCAGTTGATCATCAGCTGCCGTGTGTGTGTGTGTGTTTGAGCTTGTGTGTATGGTTTAGTGCACCAACAGGTGTGTGTGTGCTATGTACATAACATGCACACATGTGCGTCCATGTTTGTGCCACGTGCATGTTTTCCAATGTGATGCATGTGTGCATGGGGAATCTGTGTGTGTGTGTGTGTGTGTGTGTGTGTGTGTGTGTGTGTGTGTGTGTGAATACAAAAAAAAAGATAGAGAGAAGATTACGAAGCCACTCTCTCTCTCACTCACACACACACACACACACACACACACACAACACATTGCTTGACTATATTGCACCATAGTTGCATCCTTCAAATTCCAACGTCAACAAAATAGATAAAATCAAAAGCTGTTTCATGTGTGTACGGTAAAATGCAGCCTATGAACACACACGCCGTTCATCATAGGGGGGGTCCGATAACAGCATCCTTAATCAGTGGGCTGCTCCTTTTGTTATTAGGGGAATAGAGATACAGCAAAAGAAAACAGATTAGGATTTTTCCCTGTCACATTTCCCTGACCCGATATCAACGCGTGTCCCCGGTTGATCTGATCCCAAGCGGGCCGCTCTGGGTCCAGGGCGCCAATACGACAAGGGTCGCCGTGGATACGGTACGACAAACACACTGACAACGGATCGTCTGTCACAGTCAAACCGGTATTTTATCTGCGTACAGAGCAGTGAACCCGGATCCCATCACAGGTGGTCACACGAGACGCTTGGTTTAAACGTGTTGCGCCCACTTGTGACCGGATCACCTGAGACGTTTAATGCAGGTATCAAGCTCAACAGCACAATCAGCAGAAATCCCTCAGAGTCGCATTGTGGTCGCCGTCGGCTACAAGACGCGGTGTCTCTCAGCTCATTGACCCTCATCGGTGGCATTATTTAGCTGTAGCCGTTTCCTGAAGAAACGCTCTGCAGCAAACAGCAGAGCGTTAAAGCAGGGACCGACCGGAATGAGCCAGCGGAGGGTGTAGCGGCGAAAGGCCCCCTAGGGGTGGCGGAGACCAAACCCGCAGCTGAAAGGAGACTGAATATTTTATACCAAGAGCCACAAGTAACAAAATCAAGTGGCTTGTGTTTTTTTTTTGGGGGGGGTGAAAGTCCCTCTGTGCATTTCCTCAGCCTGGCATTTTCCTTTGTGAGCTCCATGCACCTGGTCTTTTAATAATTTGCTCACAGATGGTTCAAGTAAATAAAGGATAATACTAAAATAATGTTTTTTTTCTGTTTGGTGATAAAGAAGACCAACATTCATAAAAAAGAATAAATCGGAACACACAGAAAAACCTTTTTCTATTTCCTGAGTATCAAGTATCATCATAACAAGTTAATTAATGTCTGGCACCAAAATAATCTTGACCAGACTCCATATAATTTTGAATTAAAGCTACAAATGGTAATAACTGTGGTAATTCAGAGACTAGTGTTTGAAGATTGCCTTTTTAGTTGCACGGCGCTTTGCATGCCCTGATGGAGGGTCCTGGCAAAACACCCCCCAGATGTCACCTGACCCGCAGTTCCAGCTACAGCCGCAAGGTGAGAAATCAGGCCCAGCATGGTTCCCAGCGGAGCACCGGATTTGTATGTCCAGAAACCGTCCACAACACAAAATGAGGAAAAGAAATTCAGAACCAGGCCACTTCTTACCAGTAATCGCACCCTGACGGCAAATGTGGCATGAGGTCATGAGCTCTGTGATATTTTACAGGCTTCGTATATCAATCCTCGGCTGAGGTTTTGATCTGAAATGCATTGTGAACATGAATAAAACATCAGAAGAAGGTTTTTGTCCGCGTAATATGTTCATCTCTGTAGAACCAGCCAATTCCTCTTTTGAAACAGGCGTGTTGGCGGCAACATCTGAAGCCTCTTAGAGGAAACTTCACCGTGGACGCAGAGCTTCGTGGCGATAAACCTGTCAAGTCTGAGGTCGGACGGACGATGGGGGACTGACAGATGGACGGAAAGACAGACAGGCAGACAGATAGATAGAGGGAACAGACAGATAGACAGGAGACTAACTCCATTCCTGTAAAATGTAGGATATTTATGTTATTAATGGATCACCCCCCCAGATTTTTTTCCCACCACTACCAGTACGACCTCGGGCCACATTGAACGGCTTATCCAGGCAGCAGACGCCTCCCTTTTTGTTTTTTTATTTATTGTTTATGTGCCGCCAGCTCGTCCGGGGCACACTGGAGAGTCTGTGGCCTTCAGATGGAGCCGCGTGAATTAATAATTGATGGACCCAAGTGTGGTGGGGGGGGGTGTTATTCAGCATATTTATCTGGGTCAATCCCGACTGCACGTTTTCAAAAACTGCACTGAGATGCTTTTTTTTTCCTGAGATTGTAGGATGAGTTTTTTTTTCCATCCCTCCTCACTTTAAAAGCAGCAGTTAACATTCTGCCTATGGTGCTTTTGTTTTATTCCCTTCGATCCCTGGCAGAGGAAACCATTAAGAAGACTAAAGGGCTAAAAATGGCTTCACCGCAAAATGAATTTACTAAATAACACAGAGAGAAAAGCTGCTAAATAAAGCACCTCCTCAATGTAGAGAAAGGAGAAGACAGCAAAGATGAAATAATACCACACGAGTCCTGATCATCAGCACTGCAGCTGGACAGTGATGCAGTTTTTTTTCAGGGCCAAGGTTTAATTTAAAAATTAAAAAAAAAAAAAAAAAGCTTGTGAGTGAGGTAAAAGTTTTGATGCAGGAAAAGCAGGCCAAGTGGCGACGGCGACGGCGACGGCGGCGGCGGCGGAAGAAGAAGGAGAAGGATATGGGATATGATTCGGCGTGGACAGGCTGGCGTTGAGTACTCACTGAGGAGACGAGGCCGCGTCGCATGGAGCGTTCGGCTCATTTCCTGTTTCCTTTTTCTTTTTTTTCTTTTGGGATAAACACTTGACTGAAAGAGATGCGGTGTGAAACGGGGACGGCGGCGTTTCATTTGAAACGATCAAGGCCGCCACCGCTGCAGTGTGTGGGTGAACTGTTTGCCACGGAAATGTTTTTCTCCAAAACCTCTCGAACTACGCCCAAGGGCGCGGGTTGGTTTTATTTTTCATTTTTTGAAATTGAATTGAATGGAATAACAAAATATCATCTCCGGCAATGAGTTTGATGCATGGATTGTTTTCTCTGCTTTATTTTCTGAAGGAAAGCTTACGATTAATAAATGCACCCATGCAAATACACCCACACACACACACACACACGCGCACACACACATGCACACATACACACACACACACTTTTAATCAGCCCTCACCCGTCCCCCTGTACGTGGGCTCGACAGAGAAGGGCAGCGCAGACCGGAGTGTAATTCCTCCATATCCCACCTCAGCCGTAATCTACGCAGCAGATAACACCCGACGAGGCTTCGGAATAACACCTTCCGCTCTGCATTATTCATAGAGAATCAAAGAGCATGGGAGGTGTCGGGCAATGAGGGAGGAGACGTCCCGCATACCCAGCCCCCCCCCATTGAGCTGCAGAGCCTGACGAAAAGCTGCGATTTAGGATGGAACAGGAAGTAGCAACGAGCACCAATATCTGAACAGTTCAGCCTAACGAAGAGGAAGAAGTGCTCTGTGTGAATTCTTAGAATATTTTCTTGTACAAAATTATTGGCTAATATGTGTTTTGAAAAGCTCAAATAAAATATCCCCTTTAACAACATTTTCTTTTGTGGATGCTGATTTTTCATTGGCTGAAAAAGACTCACATGGGGATTTCTAAGGCTGAGCGAGCCAAGGTGCTTTCAGCCTGGTTTTCTGACCCCTGAATAAAATCCATTATTGTAGGTTCGGGGACGGGTTCTGTTTGGACGTGGACCGCCGTGTTCCGAGGGTGACCGGCTCACAACGGCACCTTCAAGGCACCGCGAGCGGCCGAAGATGGAGCTTTGGATCGATGCCCGTCCGCTGACGCTGTCTCTGGAGACGTGAGGGGTTCCGGGCCGAGTCCTGCAGCAGGGCCAGTTAATTCTGATCGCTTCTTCGGCCTTGACGTCGCCTCCACATCCTCGACAACAAAAGGGAAGGAAAAAAAAAAAAAGTAGCTACTGTCCTCGTTGAGCCGTCGAAAGAACAGGAACATTTCCCTGAACAGCTAAAGGCTCGTTGCTCCCCTGCGTCCCGGCCTCTGCGTCCTTGGCCTTTCTGCTCCTTCAGAGTGGAAAAGCTCTGCCTGGGGAAGATTATATTTCATCAGGTGAATAAATTCTATAATAAACACATTTTAATGCGTCGACTACAACTGTTTTCTTATCTTAAATCCGTCTTGCTGTTCTCATCGAGGTTTGGATCATACAGGTGGATTCGACACAATCTCTCGACTCCCCGCCCGTGTCTCCGCAAACCGTTCATCTCAACTCGACGAATCCTACCTGCTCCCAAGGAAGGAAGCGTTTGATATGTGATTTGTGATCTTTGGCATTAGCTGGTGCCCCCCCCCCGAATCTGCAATCTTTGATCCCAAAAAGCTTCAGCTTTTGTGCGGATTAAACAAACATGCTGCAACGTGTTAATGAGCAGGTCTAAGGCTGCAGCTTCATTCACTATGTATGAAGATTTGCTTTAAAGAAAAAGACAGATGAAAAATGAATGGGCCTCTGAATGGAGGCTCCGCACTCAGAGATTAGGTACAGCTCCCCCCGGCCGACCCCGACTCTGCTCCTGGCTCATTAGCTCATCGACTGCTCATTGGTTTTAGAAGGGGGGGGCTAATGTGATCGGCCGATACCGAAGCCCGTTGATGCTTTATTTCTTTATTTCCATGCGACTGTGTGGCGATGCACAGACGGTGGAGTCTCAGCACAGGCGGAAACTCAGAGGGAGAAAGATTCTAGTGTTTTACCTCCAGTCGCTCTTTTTCCCCTGCAGTCCCACCCCAGGTCTTCTGATTCTCAGGGTCATGTCAGTCTAAGTCCCAGGGGGGGTCCAGGGTGTCTGGGGGTCCGGGGTGTCTGCGGGCCCGGGGTGTCCGGGAGGCCTGGGGGGCCCGGGGGGTCCGGGCTGGCGGTGCAGAAGCAGCCTGGGTGGGAGTCTTCCTCTGTCAAACAGCTCCAGCCTGATGAACCGCATTTGATTTTGTATTGTTTGTGTTTGGCCAATATGTAAAACAATGGAAAACTAATTTTCCCTCCCTGTGTGTTTGTATGCAGGCAAATTTAATTGAATCTGAACTGATGTAAAAACAGAAAAACTCAAGTTGCCTTTTTGGCTGTTGCTGTTTTGTTTTCATTAGGTCAGCATGGCCCCCAAAGTGTGTGTGTGTTTGCATGTGTCAGTGTGTGTGTGTGTGTGTCAGGGTATGTTTGTGAGCGTGTTAGCTTCTTTTTCAGGGACCTGGATTTTACTCCACATCCTGAAGCTGATGCATGTTGAGTGTGTGAGTGGTACTCTGTGTGTGTGTGGTGTGTATGTTCGGGTGTCCTGGCTTTTGCACCGTGTGACGGGGGGGCTCCCAGCTCATTAATTCCTCGGGCTGTCTGGATTTGCGGCCTGCGGTTGGTGGGGGCCACATGGAGCAGGGTGGGACTGGTGGTTTAAACATACATCAGGTAGCCGGAGGTTTTTCAGCACTATTGCATTATGTTCGTCCCAGTGAAAGCGTCCTAGGTAACAGTTACTTCGAATTCATTTCATTTTGTTAATAATTTCATTTATTTATCTACTTTGATGCTATAAGGTGACCTATAACATCTTTTACAGCCGTGTCCAAAATAACTTTCCTTTTACTCTATGGTGCCATGTATTTACCTTAACCATATATTTAGCCTCTGCCTTTAGACTTTACAAATTCTCAGTGTGAAATTTATGCGCCACAGTACGCTCCCTGAATTCCCACACTGGAACAACAACGTGGCTCGTACGCTGCACCCTCCCCCGGCAGAAGATTGCATAGTAAATCTAGACAATGTGGAGTCCATGCTAAACATAAGAGTCTAATGTTTTAGCAGCAGGTTTCCAGAAATCAAAGTATTTAACCATTTATAGCAACAGGAAACAATATGATGCAGCGTGGGACCTGCTCAGACTTTCCAAACAGGCCGCAAACGAAAGTTAGGATCAAGAGTTGATATTAATTTTAGATTTTCGAAGATCTTTCTGGAGTTTCACCACTATTCAAAACTTTTATTTTCATTCTCCAGCTGTGAATCGTGTCTGCTTTGTTTTTCACTTTTTTGGCATGAACACACCGCATGCCAAAGACATAGTATCTTTTTCTTTCATAGACTTTTTTCTTCAATGCTCCAACAACACAACTTGTCACATTTCATGAGGAAAATTCCCTACACTGACTCCTCAGGTGCCAGTTTTGAATCAGAAAGATTGAAACGCATCTCAAATCTCAGGTTGCTGCTCACTACAGAGGAAACTGCTGCCTGGTGAGCCAGTGGACCAGGAAGCGGTTTCTTTAATCCCGCCTACGCGGCTCCGATTGGCTGCTCTGAAGGCGAGCG
The DNA here is from genome assembly GCA_016859345.1 of Istiophorus platypterus. NCBI lineage: Eukaryota > Metazoa > Chordata > Actinopteri > Istiophoriformes > Istiophoridae > Istiophorus > Istiophorus platypterus. The sequence goes on from CM029117.1 coordinate 29,815,632, forward strand.
GGTCACCGGACATATCTACGCCGGACCCGTGGGCAGCGGCTTGGGCCGGCCGAGGTTTACTGCCAGATTAGACCGGGGGTCACAGCAGCCGGGCTGTTCGCACCGGGTAGGATGTTGGGTGGAATATCTCATCCAATTAATACGGTTTGGCAGCTTTGTGCTAAGTGGCTGAACGTGCGAGTGGCGGGATTTGATGCGTCGGGATAACAGAGGATAAAACTTCATAAGTTGTCAAGATAAGGAGGAAAACGAGAGATAGGATTTGTGCTAATGAGAGAAGAAGAGAGAACAGTATGTAGGTAAAGAGAGAGTAGCGATAACGGTCGAGTGATTGAGCCCCCCCCCAACTAAACCCTCCCCACTGTCCACCTCTACTCCACCTTCACCTAGAGGGTCCACCACATTAAGTGCCCCCCCCAACCTCAAACCGCAGGGAGTGGAAGTGGGTTATCAACTCCACCGATAGCAAGTCCACGTCGCTGCTGATTTATGCTTCTACAAAGCTCCTGCGCCGTCGTGGACATTTCTACTTCACACTGCAGTTACACAACCAGACCACTAGTTGGTCACTTCTAAACGACGGCAGCTGAAACCGACTCGGAGCCGATGGATGTTGAACAGCGGTTGTTCATTCACTGTGGAGTGAATGCAGAGAGTCTGACCCCCCGATGCAGCCTCTTATTGGAGCCGTGGGTCAAACGCTGACGTGGAACCGTGGTTATGAAGAGTCACCACGGTTCCTGTTTACGAAGAAGGAAGTTCGTCCTGATGCTTTTTTTGGGGGGGGGTTCATTCAGCTGAGAGTGTGACTGTAAACAGAGTTACAGTCAGAGAGTGAGTGGGGGGGGTCAGTTTGAGACAGGAGGAAAGCTTTGAGAGATCTCCCTGTCGTTTCTGCTGCCCCCCCCCCCACCACCCCACCCCCCTGCTAAATGTCTCTATCAATGTCTCTTCATTTCACTATGACTCCCAGGACCGTTTGAGTTTAAGCTAAACCAACACAGGGACAGTTGGGCAAAGTTGGGGTTGAGTGACCCCCCCCCCGAGCATCCTTCCCAGCAGGGTGTAGGGTTAAAGTGATAATCCATCACATTTGCATGTAAATGAAACAGTCGTGTTCCTTCTGATCTCTGACACAGAAGCTGTCGATCCACTGCCCTTTGCCCTTCGCGCCGGCTTCCTCTACATCCTGTAAACACTCTGCTTCTGTAATTTTGACTCGTTATTTCTGCACTAAAGCCTAATCACTACAACCGTCCTGTCTGAAGTTGATTGGGTATTAATACTTTGCAGCTGAATTATTTTATGACCTTTTGTCTTTAAGTTCAAGAGAAAGAAGTAAAATCAGATCCTGTGTTTTTACGCTGGAGAAAATGAAGTGATGATAGCTTGAAAATCTGATCAGAATCAAATTTTTTGTGATTATAAATACAGTTTATTGATCATTAAGTTAAATCAACATCACATGTTCATTAGTCTGATTAGATCATTACAGTGTCACCTAACTGCTTTATAATATGTGTAGTGACTATTATTCCCCATGTTTTATTCTCTTATAACTGAGGCCATAACAGGTCAAAGATAGTATTAATGTTTAACGACTGCTTCAAATATTTCAATACTCAAATTCTCCTTCATGATGGTTTTTGGAACCAATATTTTTTTTATTGGGAAAAAATTAAAAAAATTCTCTACAAACATATTCAGCAGATGTTTCTTTAACTTCTCCATTACTTTTCTGGTGTAAATCAGTGAAAACTGACCTTAGATCTGTGTGTGAGGAGATTTCTCTCATCCCGGTGGCTCATGACTAAATGTTGTCTTACTGTTGCAGCTGTACAGGGGCCAGTGTGAGAGAGGCCGAGGGAAAAGGCAGCTTAGGCCTCCGGCGCCCGATGCAAGTGGCTCGGCGATGAAGGATGCGCTTCGACTGAGGTCACTCCACGCGTTCACCTTGGTTACTAGTCAGCCCCGTCCCGAAAAAAGAAAACAAACAAAAAAAACAGGAAACGTGAAATTCATCCACCTTCGTCTCCAACTCCGTGCCGCTCACAAACCCACAGGGAGCCTCCGTCTCCGTCGGTTCTCGGTTCCTTGGAAGAACTCGGGCTCGGGTGTGAAGTACGAACCTTCAGCATCATCAGAGTCATGCAGGTGCTGGCGTCCACTGTTTCTCTGTGTTGATGCTCTTTAATAATGAGATGAAGTATGTTAATGATTTTAAAGACAAGAGAAGCCTCGTCAACATTTTTGCCCAATAGCATTAAACTCTGTTAATACACAAATATTGTCGCCCAAACACGAATGTGCAACCATTTTTCCGTGCACTGCCATTTTTTTCTGGGGGTATTATTATTATTATTATTATTATTATTATTATTATTATTATTATCATTATTAAGTTGACCTGCTAGTACACAAATTACGCTGAGTGTGTGTAGTGCGTGTTCTCTCTGCGTCGCACCATATGCATATAAAATTATTTTCATCACATTTTTATTTTGAATTAAATATTCTGTGAAAGACAGTGGACAACCCAAGGAAATATTTCATTTCGATAAAAAACTTCAGAGGCTCAGGATGAGAAATTTGTTATTTTGTTCTGTGTTGTAAATGTTGGTCTGAAATAGGTTCTTTATGCAGGAGATGGTTATTGTTGCATTTCTAAGGGGGGACGTGATTCACGAGGTTAAACATGAAAAGAAAAGCACCATATTAATATGGAATGTCCAGCGATATTCATGTAATTATTTTTATCATTATCAATATTACTGTGATTATTATTGTTATTTTTCCAACTATGTGATTTTTAACAGCATCTTAAAATCCAATGAGGTTTGGGACACGAGACACTTGAATTAAATTTGAGAAAATGAATTATGTTCAGTCAGTGTTAGTGTCAGTCAGTTCAGTGTTACAGGTGTATATATTTACACCAGTTGTCAACGTTTGTTTGTTGTTTGTTGTTTTTTCCCTCAACTCTGAGGCTACTAATTGAACTAATGAGACTCCTGCAGCATCGGGTGTCTCCAGTTTTCTGATTTTCATTTTGGAGAATGACACAGCGTCACCATGGCTGCACATCGACTGTGCAGCTGAGAGGTAAACAGCCCATCAATGAGCCCCCCCCCCGGCTTAATGGACGTCGCAGGACAGAAAAAACAGACACATTTGTTAACAGTGTGATAGAATTTGTGTGATATGTTTTCTTTTTCTTGAACAACCCCATTTGTTTTTAATTGACGTAACAGGCTGTGCATGAAATGAGCCACATTGCCCCCCCCTTTTAAATTAAAGCCCTATCTGCTCTGTCCTCCTTAAGACGCCGCTGCCGTCAGACTCGTAATTTCTTTCAGTCTTAATTGTTCATTGTTATGCAAATAATAAGCAATCAGAAACATTTTGAACAGCAAATTGAACGCACTTCTATGGCAAATGGTTAAAACAATGGTGGCAGATTTTGGCGGCACCGGGGCCAGTGGAGGAGTCTACTGGGCCATGAGCTCTCGGAGATGTGGATTCAAGTGGCCGACCCCCCCACATACACACACACACACACACACACACGTAAAACCATCGGCTGTAATTATATATACCAGCAGCCCTTGATTTCCACTTACAACAATCGGCCATTAAAACCTGTATCATTTATATATATATATATGAGAGAGAGAGAAAGAGATAAATAGATAGAATATATATATTTATATATATTTAGAGAGAGAGAGATAGATTATTTATATACATGTACTGTTTTCCAGCATCATGACAAAAGAAAACATTTTTTTCTTAACTTGTTTATGGAAAAATAAAGGCGTTATTTAGTAGATGTAATTAATGTGAAGCAGCTGTCGCACATGCTACATAGTGAAAAGTGTGTGTGCTGAGACGGCTTCAGTTTACCTGAGTCATCTCAAAATCCTCAATCACAGACCCCCGCCCCCTCCACCCCCCCAGCCCGCCCCCTCCATCTCCATCCCACAGCTCGGCAAACAGAGCCAGAGCCAGTAAGGTCAATGATATTATTAGCAACTCGCTGACATTTGGTTGCCATGACAAGGAACGGCAACAGCAACAGCAACAGCTGAATCAACCAGAGAACAAATTGACGAACCTGCCGACAGTGGAGCCACAGTTAAATGTAAAACCCAGCCGTAGTGAGGAACATGCTCCAGGACCGAGCCGCCGTCGCTTGGAGGCCGCTGGGGTCGGCGTTCGGGTCGGCCGCTGGGGTCGGCCGCTTCGTTCACGCAGGAATCACGCTCATAAATTGCCTCTGTACTGTTACGGCGGCGAGCGGTGACACCGGGCGGACTGTGATTGAACAGACAGGCGGATGCACAACCCTGTAAATGCAAAACTGGATGAGCAACAGTTACAGTGATGTGGTTAAGCTTACGAGAAAAGTCACGCTCTGGTTCGGATTAGACACAAAAACTACTCTACGGTTCAGGATACGCTCTTCCTTAAGGTCAGGGGACACTTGTCGTCACGGTTACAGTAGTAAATACATAGTTAAGGTTGTGGATAAAAGACAAAACGCCACACCCTGGTGAAAGTTGTTCCCGGTCCTGATCTTTGGCCTGAACATTAATCGGAGCTCCGGACCTGGATCTGCAGGATTTCATTCACCATGCCGCTGCTGCTGCGTGATTGGCTCATCGGTTACCTGCATGAGTAGGCCGGTGGGCAGGTGTTCCTAATGATGACACGCTTGGCGAGCGTTGAACGTCGTGTTGTTTTGCCCTTTTTTTTAACGAGAATCCAAAGACAAGCCGACCAGCTCTCTGGACAACAGGCTGCCGTTTACTTTAAGCAGGTCGGGCGTGGTCCGTCTTTGTCAGGGCTCGTCGACTCCTCCGCCACGTCGCCCTTCCAAAGTCGGACTTAAAACACCGTGACACGGGGCAGCGGCTCCTTCCAGCCTTGTTAAACTTTCCCAGCTGCCCCCCTTCGTCCTTCTATGTATCTGGTACTTGTCTTTCAGACATATTAAATTTTTCCCGCTTGCTTTCCTCTCACAGTCAGACCATCCCAGAGGACAAACTAGTCCACGACCCTGTCTCACCCTCCCTCCCTGCCTGTCTCACCCTCCCTCTCGCCCTTTTTTTTCCTTTTTTTCACAGCTCATCAAACCCAATCAGCCTGGTGGCCTCTGGTTTTGTTAAAGAATTACAGAGTTGTGGGACTTTAAAAAAAACCTTTCCCCCCAGATGTTCGGTTCACATGGCCAGAGAAAGATAGTGGTGCTCGCGGGTGGGTGGGTTGGTGGGTGGGTTGGGGGGGGATACAGACTGGTACCAACTAATTAAAGAAACTCTGAGAATCCCCATTTTTTTCCCTTGTGTGTGTGTGTGTTTGTGTGTGTGTGTGTCTGTGTGTGTACGTGTGTTTTCCAGGGCCTTCTGAGGCAAAGCTGCATGACCCGTAAAGAGAATGAGCCAAGTGACCCGCAAATGACCACAGGAAATAGAGTCCGTGTGGACGAAGAGAGGACGGGGGAGAGGGGGATGGACGGAGATGAGGCGGGGATAGAGAGAGAGAGAGAGAGAGAGAGAGAGAGAGATGGGAAAGGTGAGCGGGTGGCGGCAGAGAAAACAACGGGGGGGAACCGGAGGAGGGAATGAGTGAGAAAAGGCCGAGAATTAGAGGGACACAATAGTAATAATGTCAGGTCGCAGCCCCGCGGGTGGAGGTTTGTGGAGGTGATGATGAAGTGCAAAGTTATGAGTTTGGTCTTCAGCGCATTAAAAACAGACAGCACTCAGCTGAAGGAGAAAAAACAACCAGAAACAGATGAGAAGCCTTCAAAATGTATATTGTTCATGGAGAGTAAATTAAGACATGATTCACAACCGTCCAGCATCAGGTCTGAGTACGTGACGCTTTATATGCAAATACAACAAACTGCCACTGGGCTCATTTACATTTGTAGAATTAGTGTTCATAAGCAAACAGCTGGAAAAATTACAGTGACCCTGAATCTTGCACTTCCTGACAGTATTGTTCATATTTTCTAGAGGAAAAGTCGGCGGACCAGCTGAGTCGGTTGGATTCATCATCCGGGAACCGCCGTCGTCTGTCGAGATATTTCAGTCTGGACCGAAGTGATGGAAACACCAACCGGAGCTAGCTACGCTGTAGCCTGGCTAATAATATAGCGGCATGGTTGGACAACTTCCTGATCCCTGAAGTCTCAGGAGCAGGGAACAAAGTGACGAATTAAAAAAAAGAAATCCCTCCCGTTGTCCGTGTAAAAGTCAAACCATCGGTAAACTGTTTAAACCTGTTGTCAAACATATGGAGCAAAGTATTATTCTACTGGTTGGAAGTTCTCTTGAAATTTAAAGCTTTGGATTACATAAGATCCAAAAAATCTATACATACAATTTGTTTATTCACTAAGTTATTTTCTTTTATTTATGGAATAAGCCTCATTTACGCAGGCCTCACATTACCTCACATTGGATGTTTGGTAATTTGTAATGGCTAATGGTTGTTTGTTTTTTAATTGCATTATTCCCAGACTGACTGGGAATAAATGTTGTTTTGTGTAAACTATTTCTGTAATTGACAAATTGTTAATCTTTACCTTGGATGATCCTTGTGAAGCACTTATGGTGGATTTTAAGACAGGGACCAAGATGTTTTCTGACCCATGAATCAGTTGAAGCTCACACATAGCTCCTTTCTTGTTTAAAGGTTTTTAAAGTATTTCAGTTTAAAAAGTTCAAAAACTAACCAAAAATACCAACAGAATTTAAAGAAATGATAGGATTGACATCTGTGTATCGTTATTCAGGGATATCTACTGAAGTTAGCATGCTAACCAGCTAGCTCCATCCCATCTCGTCTTGTGATACCACTTTTTACCATAGGAGGCGACAGTGGGTCACTGCAGGGTCCAGTCTGCCTTCGGTTAGAGGATGACGAGTTAACGCTCGTGTTTCTTTCCACCTGGGGAGTCGGCTCTTAGCGAGTAAAAGAACAAAGTGTGGAGCAGAACTCCAGACAGCTTAGTAAACAGCTGCTAATGCTAGTGTTGCCTATGTTGCGATAGCAAAAACCTATGTATAGCAGCTTTAAGCCTCATGCTTCTGTCATGTTTTATTGCAGTTAGACTAATTTGCTCGGTGCTATGTCCTGCCCCTCTGTGGCTTCATGGGTTCAGTGCACCGAAAGCTCATTAAAGCTCTGTAGAAATGCTTGTACTTGAGGCTGCATGGTATTAAAATGCCACTTGTCCGGTCTGACCAACATTACTGCCCCCCCCCCCGCCTAACCCTTCGCCTCTAGCCATGCATCAGCATTCATAATGAGGCACACGAGGCAATGTTTTTCTGGCCTCAGCTACATTCATGGTCCGGTTTTATTTAACTGCCCTTATGCTTTGACCATCTGACAGTTGCACATGGGCAAGAACGGATACATGCATGGACTTTCATATACATCCTTGTTTATTATATTTGCCAGAGCTCTATACAGACTTGGTTTCATTCCCCTAACTTTAACCTAACCAATAAATCCCTCGTCTGTAGAAAAATAGAAATAAAGTCAATCCTGTAAGGCCCAGATGAGGGCGAATGATTTTCTTGGTTTTCTATTATTGCTGGAAGATTTGGACTCTAAAATTTTAAAAAAAGGAAATATCGCCTCTTCCCTTCCCTAATCTCCATCTTTCTCTCCCTCACTCCCTCCCTCCACCCTCCCTCTTGACACAGAAACAGATAAAACTGCAAATTCACACAACTCTCCAAAGAAGGAATAGCCTGCTGCAGCTGCTTGCATTTGTTAAATATTAACAACGCCGTGGATCAAGTTTCCCAGATCCCAGCGGCTATAACAGCAGTGTTCCCCTGACCTCCAAAACACATTAGAGGTCTGGTTCTACACTGTCAAAGCACAATATGAGAATAGAGGTCTCCACAGTCCTGCTGGGTTCTGAGGAACCGATTTGACCCAGGACCCAAGTTGGACCGCGCTCCAGTTTTGTTTTAGAATGAGTTAGATTAGTCTTATACAAGTTTCACAAACATAAAGTCTAACTTATTTAACTGAATAGTTAGCCAAGCCCCCACCCCACCCCTTCCTCTATGTTTCCACAGTAACAATCATTGGCAACAAAAAAAAATTGGAGAACACCCAGAAGAACATTGAAAAACCCAGAAGAACATGAAAAAAAACCCAAAAAGAACATGGAAACACCCAGAAGAACATGGAAAAAAACCCAAAAGAACATGGAAACACCCAGAAGAACATGGAAACACCCAGAAGAACATGAAAAAAAACCCAAAAGAACATGGAAACACCCAGAAGAACATGGAAACACCCAGAAGAACATGAAAAAAAGCCCAAAAGAACATGGAAACACCCAGAAGAACATGGAAACACCCAGAAGAACATGAAAAAAAGCCCAAAAGAACATGGAAACACCCAGAAGAACATGAAAAAAACCCCAAAAGAACATGGAAACACCCAGAAGAACATGGAAACACCCAGAAAAACATGAAAAAAAAACCCAAAAGAACATGGAACCACCCAGAAGAACATGAAAAAAAACCCAAAAGAACATGGAAACACCCAGAAGAACATGGAAACACCCAGAAGAACATGAAAAAAAGCCCAATAGAACATGGAACCACCCAGAAGAACATGGAAACACCCAGAAGAACATGAAAAAAAGCCCAAAAGAACATGGAAACACCCAGAAGAACATGGAAACACCCAGAAGAACATGGAAACACCCAGAAGAACATGAAAAAAAGCCCAAAAGAACATGGAAACACCCAGAAGAACATGGAAACACCCAGAAGAACATGAAAAAAAGCCCAAAAGAACATGGAAACACCCAGAAGAACATGAAAAAAAGCCCAAAAGAACATGGAAACACCCAGAAGAACATGGAAACACCCAGAAAAACATGAAAAAAAACCCAAAAGAACATGGAACCACCCAGAAGAACATGAAAAAAACCCCAAAAGAACATGGAAACAGCCAGAAGAACATGGAAACACCCAGAAGAACATGAAAAAAAGCCCAAAAGAACATGGAAACAGCCAGAAGAACATGGAAACACCCAGAAGAACATGGCTCCTGATCTGTGGCTTGTTTGCGGCTCTGTGGAGTGAGTGGTGAGAAAAGAAAGAGTTTTTAAAGAGCACAGTGACCCGGTGGAACTGTTTCCATTCCCTTCGTGATTTTAGATTGTTTATCACTAGGCCCGTTTGGATCGGGTCTAACCATCACCAGGTCCGTTTGGGTCGGTTCTGACTATCACTAGGCCCGTTAGGATCGGGTCTAACCATCACCAGGTCCGTTTGGGTCGGTTCTGACTATCACTAGGCCCGTTTGGATCGGGTCTAACCATCACCAGGTCCGTTTGGGTCGGTTCTGACTATCACTAGGCCCGTTTGGATCGGGTCTAACCATCACCAGGTCCGTTTGGGTCGGTTCTGACTATCACTAGGCCTGTTTGGATCGGGTCTAACCATCACCAGGTCCGTTTGGGTCGGTTCTGACTATCACTAGGCCCGTTTGGACCGTGTCTATCACCGGATCCGTTTGGGTCGGTTCTGACTATCACTAGGCCCGTTTGGACCGTGTCTATCACCGGATCCCTTTGGGTCGGTTCTGACTATCACTAGGCCCGTTTGGACCAGGTCTGACTGTGCTCAGCTGCTCTTCAGATCAAGCCCCTCTTGTTTTTTCAGAGTTTATGGACGTTGGGTCTTCCATGGATCAGATCCACATTCTGGACCTATGAGACCTCCAGCTCCAACATGTATTAACCTGACTCTATATTTGCTCATTAAACAGTAGCTACAATGATAATAGTGAAGATCAGATACTTTGAATATTCTCTGAATTTTGTAAAATTTTAAAATGTGTTTGCAGGAAAGCACAAAAGAAACAAAAGAACTATTGTGAGATATCAGTTTTGTCCACCAACATCTTCTGTATCATGACATCAAGGACACAAAATCCTCTACACAGTTTATTCACCACAACCTAGGACTCCTTCACCTCCGGTTTACCATTGAATTTGTCAACTTCTCCCTCTTCTCTCACACAAATCGCAGCCCGAACCTCAAACCCTGCCACTGACGCCATGTTTGTTTCGGTACTGAAATATTGGGGAGGCGGTCGCCTTCGGCGCGGGTCATTCACAAAGGCTGCCTCCGCCTTCTCTCCGTCTGCTGTTCCTCAAGGGTGGATGTTATTATGCTCGGGCCTCGGATAACGGAACCTCTGCAAATATCACTTGTCAGAACCGTCCCACTCAAAATGTTAATGATCTCCCTTAGACTTTGGGTCAGCTGACAACGAATCAGGGCCTTCTCAGATCCAACTAAAGAATATAAAATAAAAGTTTATGCACTAGATCTTTATATGATCAGGACAAATAATGATACAAATTTAAATTACTGTATATAGAGCATTTATACATTTTTTTCTATGAGAATTTATCATCGCAGTTTCCTCCTGACCGCAATTCTTCAGCTACCACACCCTAATCACTGCGGTCTCTAACCAACACACACACACACACACACACACACGCACACACACACACACACACACACACACACACACACACACGTGTGCGTTCACATGCCATACACCGAGCGGCCGACAATAACATAAGCTTCCGAGGCCATTTGTCAGACTGATTTTCATATTTGTCATCTATGCATCTTCGGCCATTCGTCACCGCCACCCTACTCCACACCTGAGCCGTCCTCTGCCGAGCCGGGGTCGTTTCCCCGGAACAATCCCTCATCTGTGTGTGGACCGTGACCTGCTGCAGACCCCGTGTCCGGTCGGCGGCCGCACGTCTGGGTCGATTCTACAGATGCTGGGACGCAGGAGATCTGGTTCTGAGCCTGGACCTTCAGGACTGTGGCTGAGGTGTGTGCACAGAGGAAAATGGGAGAGGTTGTTTGGAGCTGTGATTCATAGTTCAAGTGTGTGTGTGTCTGTGTGTGTTGTGAGTCTGCCTGTGGATTTGTGTGCCCACTGAGCAAAACGCCGGGTTTCCGGATGCATCTGTGTGTGAAGGTAGAGGGTGTGTGTGTGTCTCTCTGTGCATCGCAGTGGAACAGAAGAGCCGCCATCTGGTAAAGCCCTGCACTCGCTCACACACCTTGGTGGTCCTCCCTTGTGTGCGCACGCGTGCATGTGTGTGTGTGTGAGGTAGGCAGCATCTTGGTGGTCCCCTAAATCCCTGGATTTCCCTCGGTCTGATTGAGCAGAGGCATGTGTGTGTGTATTTGGGTGTGTGTGTGTGTGTGTGTGTGTGCGTGTGTGTGTGTGTGTGTGTGGAGAATAAACGAGTGCAGCGGCTCGTCCTGTAACCTGGAGACAGTTCCCATCGCTGCGTTTCCCAGAATTCACTGCTGCGAAACTGATTGATGAAGCCGCCCACTTCAGATTGCGGCTCTAACAAGGGGGAGGGTCTACACTCTGGTGCTCGCACCTGGAAACATCCACGGTTACATAATTGTGACTAATGTGTAGACCAGAGTGTGTGTGCGTGTGTGGGTGTGTGTGTGTGCGTGTGTATGTGTGTGTGTGTGTGTGTGTTTGTGAGACCAGACCAGGGTTTCGGGTCTAACACTCACCGCTGGACCGGGCCAGGGTCAGAGCTGACTGACTCCAAATGACTGATTACACTTCATCATTCATACATTTATTATCATCTGGCGGCTTTTTTAATCCTTGTTTGTGGCCGAGGCAGCAACGAAGGGAAGGGGCAGATTGACCTTTGACCTTCCAGGCCTGGTACATGGGGCACACACTGAAGTGAAATATATCAAATATATGAAAATCAACACTATACCCTCCTATAAATCTCCTCTATGACTTACAAAGGTGCTCTTCCTGTGTTTAATAGTGTCGCTCTGTGCAGCAGTGAGATGCAGAACCAGCATTTGGGTCGATGGGGCCACTTGTGAGTCACCTGGAAGTGAAACCAGATTCATTTGTTTCGTTCGTTCATCGCCTCGTCCTCGGCACATTATTTTTTTTAACACCTACCACATCAGTGCAGTCAGTTGGTCGGTCAGTCGGATGGCGGTCTGCCTCCGGCCACGCCTCCGGCCTCGCCCCTGGCCACGCCTCCATGGGATCTTTTTGTGAAACACACAGTTTTTGTTTTTTGTTTTTTCTAGTGCACTGGGCACAGTTTAACATCAAAGGGAAAAACAAACAACCATCCAAGGCCCAGTCGGACCCTGACTGCCCCCCCCCATCGACTAACTGCCAGACAGGCCTGTAATGACTTGTTTGATTCTTTTTTTTTCATCCCAAGAGTGATTCCTCTGACACAAATTGTGGGTCGGATTAATGTGCAAACAGCCCAATAAAACCTCCTCATGATAACATCATTTTGTTCTGTTCCTTTTTTTGGTGCCATCACCACTCTGTTACAGTAAAAGAGGATTTTATTTTATGGCTCAGTTGTGTTCATGTGGTTCCTGTGGCAAAAGCGTTATCGTGCCGTAAATGATGCTCATCTCAGTCGGGATAAACAAAATCAAGGGAAAAATAAATAAATAAAATGGGGGGAGAGACAGAAGGTGTCATGAAAAGAAGAAGGGAAAAACAAACAGGGGGCAGGAGCACAAAGGGCGAGAGGCCTTCGGAGGGATTAGGGAACAAGAAAGAGACGGATGGATGGAGAGAGGAGGCAAGAAAAGGGGAGAGGTAGAGAGGAGGAAGCCCAGGACGAGACGGGATTCAATGATTCGTGACAAGGTAGCTCGGCACACAGACCTCCGAGTCACCGGGGAAGGTGATGGGGAGGAGGAGGAGGAAGGCGGCGAGGAAGAGGGGGATGTTGGCATCGGGCTGTGTAGAGCAAAGAGAAGAAAGAGAAGGGACAGTGCGTGATGGGGAGGGAAAGACGGCCGAGCTTGTAATAATATTACAAATCCGTGCAGCCGATATAAAAAGCAAACTGTTGCCGTGATGTCCTTGGACAGACCTTTGTCCACGGTTTTTGTGAAATGTGTTTTTGCGAGGAGAGTTCCAATGTGCTTGGACTCTGATGGATCAGACACTGCATCGCATTTTCTGAACTCATTCTGAGCTTTGTCAGTGAAGGTCCAGGAACCAAAAGCGCCATTGTTTAAACGCCGCGGTGCGACCGAGGGACGATTGGCTGACACCCACCTGGCTGCAACCCTTGAAAGTATCATGCAGTGGACCTAGTTTTAAAACCGCAAAGTCTCTGTGACTCGAGTCCTTTCGGCGCCTTTCGTCGACGGGATCTCAAATGCAGCTGGACGCAGGGAAGAGACGAACGGTTAATGAAAGGAGGCGAGCAAGAGGCAGTGTACTGAAACAGAGAGAGAGAGGGAGAGAGCAGCGCTTTGACTCATCAGAGAGCCGATTATCGCCGTGGAAGGAAAATTATGAGTTGTGTGAAAGAGAAAACACAACAGCATGGGGGGAGAGAATATCAGCTCACTGTTTAACAATAACAGTTCAAGGAGAGGGTCAGTGCAAATGAGCCATCGGGGGGGGGGGGGGGCAGCTGTTTAACGGCACGGGGTCCCTCGTCCCGGAGCCCGACCGGCTGCGGTGGCCATTTCTCAGGCCCCTGTGTGGTTCACCACAGAGCGGTCGCGCGGGCTCGAGTCCGGAGGTACAGAAAACAACATGGACATGTTTGTTCCCCGCTGGGAAATCTGGCGTTCGATGGAAGGGCCGGGAGCATCGGGAGCGCCAGAAAAAATACGATAAACTCACCAGGATGTTACACACAATATTTGACTCTATCCACCAAAAAAAAAAAAAGTGATGTGTCACTTAGAAAGTCATGTACTTCAATACGCCGCTGGTGTGTAGATATAGTCAACTACATCTGTGTGACTATTTAGTTTTGTCCAAACATTTTGCTCCAGACTTGAACAACTGAACAAGTGTTTGATGGATGACATGAAATTTGCTAGAGGAAATTCCACCTCTGGGCGGATTTCAAGTGCTTTGACGATCGTTTTATCTCTTCCACCTGTGCCGCCTTCAGGACAACATTAGAATTTGTTCGCTAAACGACAACATCGTCATTGTGACGCCTCTATGACCCTCGGTGTCGTTCAACACACACTTAGCTGATGACTAGATTTTTCATGTATTTCTAATTTCCATGAACTACTTTGAGGAGCCACAGTGAAGGGATCAGTTCACTCCAGAGGTTCTTAGCGCAAACCAAACGTACACATTCTGTTCAGTGTCCTGAACATACAACAGCGTTTTTATTTTTTAAATATTTATTTTGCCAAGCTGTGACCACAACTCGCTGACGTCGCAATGGGCTGGGGGCAAAGATCTCAGAGGCAGAGACCTCGAAACCGGGACCAATGGAACCGGAACAGTCCCCGTGGCTGAGACCAGTTCGGGTGTGTATGTGGCCCATAGGGGCTTAAAATTCACACCAGTGGAGCAGTGACTTTCTAATGAACATCAAAGTTTGGCGTGAAAGAGCAAGGCTTTATAACCAACTGGGAAAAGGGGGATACTGCTTAGGGGCCCCAGACCCTCAAGGAACCCCAAAAGCCTCAGGTTTACTACATATTTTTTAGGTTGACGTACTTCAATGAATTCTATATTTTTTTAGAAGAAACTATGACAGGTTCTCCGTCCTCCATCCTGTGGCCCTGGCCCCAACCTACATCAAAATCCAGTTCTAAATCCTGTCTTTTAAAGTTGGGATTTAGCAAATATCTTTAATTCTTTAATCTTTAATATTAACATATTATAATATTAACCACTGTTGTTTTTATTATAAATAAAACTAACAGTTGTTTTTCCTCATGATTAGTCATTCGTCATTCAAAATATCAGAAACCAGTGACAAAGGCCAGCAATTTTTCACTTATAAGAAAATTTGGTACCAAGGATTAAGAGAAAGAGTTAAAACATTGAAATTAAAATCATCATTGTTGCCATTTCTAATGCTCCCATCAATCACTCAATAGTTTTACTGCATCTTTTAAGCATGAAGGCAGCAGGGCTGTAGAGCTGTGAAGACCCAGCAGGGGGCGCTCTGAGTGCCGCCGTGTCAACGCAGACGGGGTCAGGACGTAGACAGTCATGACGTAGACGGGGTCAGGACGCAGACGGGGTCAGGACGTAGACGGTGAGGACGTAGACGGTGAGGACGTAGACGGGGTGAGGACGGAGACGGGGTCAGGACGCAGACGGTCAGGACGTAGACGGGGTCAGGACGCAGACAGGGTCAGGACGCAGACGGGGTCAGGACGTAGACGGTCAGGACGTAGATGGTCAGGACGTAGACGGGGTCAGGACGACAGGGTCAGGACGAGACGGCCAGGACGAGACGGGTCAGGACGACGGTCAGGACGAGACGGTCAGGACGCAGCCGGTCAGGACGTAGATGGGGTCAGGACGTAGACGGTCAGGACGTAGACGGGGTCAGAACGCAGACGGGGTCAGGACGCAGACAGTCAGGACGCAGACGGTCAGGACGCAGACGGTCAGGACGTAGACGGTCAGGACGCAGACGGTCAGGACGCAGACGGTCAGGACACAGACGGTCAGGCCAGATGTGGACGTAGACATAGACGGTCAGGACGCAGGGACGGTCAGGACGATGGGGTCAGACGACGGTCAGGACGACGGGTCAGAACGCAGACGGGTCAGACGCAGACAGTCAGGACGCGAGACGTGTCAGGGGACGCAGACGAAGTCAGGACGAGACGGTCAGGACGCAGGACGGTCAGGACGCAGGACGTGTCAGGGACACAGACGGGTTGCGGGAACGCAGACGGGTCAGGATGTGGACGCGTCAGGGACATAGGACGGGAACGGACGTGAGACGGGGTCAGGACACAGATGGGGTCAGGACGTAGACGGTCAGGACGTAGATGGTCAGGACGTAGACGGGGTCAGGACGGAGACGGGGTCAGGACGCAGACGGTCAGGACGGAGAGGGTCAGGACGTAGACGGGTCAGGACGACGGTCAGGACGAGACGGGTCAGGACGTAGACGGGTCAGGACGTAGACGGGTCAGGACGCAGATGGTCAGGACGTAGACGGGGTCAGGACGCAGACGGGGTCAGGACGCAGACGGTCAGGACGTAGACGGTCAGGACGTAGACGGTCAGGACGCAGACGGGGTCAGGACGTAGACGGGGTCAGGACGCAGACGGTCAGGACGCAGACGGTCAGGACGTAGACGGTCAGGACGCAGACGGTCAGGACGCAGACGGTCAGGACACAGACGGTCAGGACGCAGACGGGGTCAGGACGACGGTCAGGACGAGACGGTCAGGACGAGACGGTCAGGACGTAGACGGTCAGGACGCAGACGGTCAGGACGTAGACGGTCAGGACGCAGACGGTCAGGACGTAGACGGTCAGGACGCAGACGGTCAGGACGCAGACGGTCAGGACACAGACGGTCAGGACGCAGACGGGGTCAGGACGTAGACGGGGTCAGGACGCAGACGGTCAGGACGCAGACGGGGTCAGGACGTAGACGGTCAGGACGCAGACGGTCAGGACGCAGACGGGGTCAGGACATAGACGGGGTCAGGACGTAGACGGGGTCAGGACGAGACGGGTCAGGACGCAGACGGTCAGGACGAGACGGTCAGGACGCAGACGGGTCAGGACGTAGACGGGTCAGGACGAGACGGGTCAGGACGAGACGGGTCAGGACGTAGACGGGTCAGGACGTAGACGGGTCAGGACGCAGACGGTCAGGACGCAGACGGGGTCAGGACGTAGACGGTCAGGACGTAGACGGGGTCAGGATGTGGACGGTCAGGACGTAGACGGTCAGGACGTAGACGGTCAGGACGTAGACGGTCAGGACGTAGACGGTCAGGACGCAGACGGTCAGGACGTAGACGGGATATGTTTCACACAGGTGACGCTGGTAACACACCTGTGATGGATGTACTGGTTTGGACCCAGTATTTCATTCAAAGCCTGCGACAGGTAAGTGAAAAAACAATACATCTAATAAACTACAGACAGGTGAAAAATCGAAGGAGAATCCGACATAAGGTGTCTCATTAAGGTGTTGAACCACCAGGAGCCTCCAGAACCGCCTCAGTTCTGCTTGGCTTCGTCTCTGGACCCTACCGGAGGGACACTGGACACTGTTCTTCCACAATTAAATTGATAATAATAGTAATAATAATAATAATAATAATAATAATATAATATGCATAAATATATATGTATGTGTGTGTGTGTGTGTGTGTGTGTGTGTGTGTGTGTGTGTGTGTACTGGAGGATGAATGACGTTCTTCCTGTTTTGATGATGGTGGAGCCGACACTGTCTAACACCTGGGTCCAAAACCTCCCATTGGTTCATCTGGGTTTAGATCAGGTGACTGTGAAGGTCGTGTCAGTCACGTCAGGTTTTTCCTTTGGTTTGTGCCTGTCCGTGTGTTTGCTGACTCCCACGTTCCTCACATTGTCCACAGAACAACCCCATGAACCCAAAAAAAAACACTCAACAAAACTCAGACGACGGCGCCGAGGCTGCCGCGCACCAAGACAAATCCTGATCCGACGGTGCCCGTCTAGAGCGGGAGTAGGCGCGTACACCGCTTGCTTGCTTTTTTTTTTTTGCTACTTCCCTCAGAGTTCAGGGAGTGAGGCTGGCGAGCCGAAGCAGAAGAGAATATCTCATTCCTCGTGGCAGATAAGAGGGCGTACGCGCACAACACCGCTCCATCGAATTAAACAGGGATTTGGTTTCGGAGATGATTCACTCTGTTTATGTTGTATTTGTTACAGCAGCTGTGGATAAAGATGTGCTTGAAGAAACCGTCTGACTTGTTTTCTTCTTTTCTTGTTTTTTTTTTGTCGGTTAAACCTATGATGTAATTTTTGTGAGCTAAATCGTTGGAAAATTTCTCAACCGGGGCCTCAAATCAGAAATATATATTTCAAATGATTCTGCCTCCGTCTCAAAAACTCCTTTTCTTAAATTTCCATATCTTTCCCCATAGTGTTCTTTAACATCAGTTGCAGTTGTTTTTTTTTGTTTTTTTATCTGCAGTCACCATTGGTTTTACATTTTTTTTCTCCACATTTGAAAAAAAAAAAAAATGTATGCATTGCTCGCCAGCTGCTGCTGAATAAGTTTTAGATAAAACACCATTATGCCTTCTCCCTGAGATTCAGTATCTAAAAAAATTACCACTCAGGCAACTCATCACCTACAAGCTAAGTGCGACACTGATAAATGTAACATGGCCGCTGACTGCAGCCAACACGGAATCCTACTTTGAAAATAATCACAAAAACAACAGCCATGTATTTATAATGTCACACAATGAGTTTTTTTTTTGTTTTTTTAAATGGGCTTTATTTTGAACAGCTGTTAAAAACACATCTGCTGGATAATGACAATGATGATGATGGTGATGATAATGATGATGATTATAGCCAGCTCCATTTTCATGTTAGGTGCTATATATTTCCTGTTTCTGCAGCATATAAGCACAGTGAAGTTTAACAGCACAACATTTTTTTATTTTTTTATGTCAATCTAAAGCAATAGAAATACATTTCATGTTTCACTGTTGTGGACCAGTGTTTGGTTTATCGTGCAGCAAGGATGAGGCGGCGACGAGACATTTAATGTGCAAGTATTCATGTTTTACGTATTTAAAGGAGTCGTGGTCCTTGATGTCATGAAAACACTCCCATCAAACAAGTGAGAGCAGTTGAACTGTCGCAGATGTTACATGCTGCTTTGGGCCCAAAGGATGATGATGGAGATCCAGGTGTAAACGAAATGAGAAAATGCTGGATTTAAAAAATATTTAAGAATAAATAACCTGGTGGCATGAAATCCAGTGTAAATTCGGTATAAAGGCACCTGGAAGCGTATAGTTAACACATAGTCTCGCTCTCACTGCTGGACACTTTGTCCCTTTCTCCCATGTATCCAACTTTTTAATTGGTTTATCAGCTACTTAAAATGAAGAAATGTGCTTTTTTTGTGTTATGTATGTTATGTGCCTTTAATTTGCTATAGCCCCTCTAAACCTTTAGCTGAAAACCATATAAAAATATACCTTTTCCTCTGTCTTTCATACCTGGAACACAACAGAATAACGCATCAACAAGCCCTGGAACAGAGCAGTTAAAATCATTTTATATGAGAAAGGTTCAAAAGGTAAAGATGATATTTAGACTCTGTTCATACACACACACACACTTTAAATCCTCCTCTCACTGCAACTCCTGCTCTCAATGGCAGAGAAGCTGATAATGCAACTGCATGCAATAGTCCCATTCTCATTCATTTAATAAGATAGATAATAAAGGAAAAAAAAACCTATTATAATACCTTTCATACAGATAGAATCAGGTAAGGATAAAATTACGAAAGGTAGCATCAAATTAGAATAGAGTACATTAGACCGTCCAGCAGAGAGCAAGTGTAAGGTTATCAAATGCTTGGGTAAAGAGATAAGTTTGGAGCTTTTATTTTTTAATTTATTTTTTTACAAATTTACTGTAATTAAACCCGATATGATGCGATAACATCCGGCAGCGCCATCAACGGGTGGAACCCAGTGCTGTAGAGACTCCTTTCAACTCCATGTCAAATAGAAATCCAACTTAGACTTAAATCTTAAGTTTATGACTGAATAAGAAACAATCAGTTAAAGTAAAGAAAAAAAAATATGTGTTATGAACATAAACTGCGTGTGTGTGTGTGTGTGTGTGTGTGTGTGTGTGTGTGTGTGTGTGGCTGACAATCATTGATCGACAGTAACCAAATGACAAACTGTCACCAGATCCCAGTTAGAAAACAACAGTGAGGGGAGCAAAGATAAAGGGAAGGACTCTCCTGTGGATGAACCCGAACTGTTGTAAAAGTTCCAGAACATTCTGTGTTCATGCTGGACCTGTTTGCTCAGAACAAGAAAGTGATTGATAAAACACACTTTCAGGGGCCTTGTAAAGATTCAGAACAGCAGAGGTGTCGTGTCATGTCGTGCTACCGAGCCCACCGAGCCCACCTGGCCCACCGAGCTCACCGAGCCCACCGGGCCCATCAGTGGCTCTGAAGTAGCAGAGTGAGGTTCTGCCAGAAGGAACTGGCCGAGTGCAACCAGGACCCCCCCCCCCCCCCAGAATAAAACTGCCTGTAACATTATCATATATCCACTGTAACCTACCCCTGCGATTACATGCTTCAGACCTTTGTCATTAATTCCTAATGGAGGGAAACACACGGCCTGTCTAACAGACAGATGACTGTGAATGTCGTACACCAGCGAGCAGCTCGCCGCGCCTGTTGGCGCCCGCTTCGAGTGATAACATATCGCCATATTCCTCATATATGGATGCGCGTTTGTGATTTTGACCTCCTGCAACAGATCAACATTTAATTGCCTTTGTTTAGGCCTGTTGGCATTTAATCAGCAGTGCAATTAAGCCCAAAAGAGCTAATTTAATCGACTTGGCAAATATGTGCTTGAAGATTTTCTTTCGACCAGAAGAGAAAATGTTTGGAGCCTTTTATTTTTTATTTTTTGTTAACGGGCGATTATGCAGCCGTGGCCTCTCGGTGAAACTGATACCTGGAACCAAACGAGTCCGAGGAGGTCCCGAATCCAAACGTTGGCTACGGCGTGCCTCCTGTAGACGGTTTGAATGGTAAAAGTGGGGAGTTACTCCGAGAGGGTTCGGCGGCTTGAGGGTGCACAGCCCGGAGAAGGCTGCAGGGGAAGCGAGCCTGCTCCTGGGAAGCAACGGAGCAGATGTAAAAGACTGTGGCGAGTGTTTACACAGTGGTCTGCGCACCCCCCCCCCCCACCACCCGCCTTGGCCTTCGGATGTGCCGGAGTCCATCAAAGAGGGCTGTGAAAGATTTTCCGCTCTGTCTTTTTCTGCCCCTTTTCAGATCAGTGGGTTTCTAGGAGACAGTTTTTTGGGTTTTTTTTCCCTGACAAACACAGCTGGTGTAAAAGGGGTCGATGGGGCTGAACAAGGGAAAGGTACGGATTTTAAAAAAGTAAGGTAAGAAGAAAGGAAGGTGCTGCAGGTCCAGAGAGGAAGGGCAAAATGGATTCTGAGAAATTAAGAGCCAGAATCGGTTAAAGACTTGAAGGAAGAGGACATGGAGGAGGAAGAAACAAAGACTTTCAGAACTGCAGCAGGAAAAGGGAAGTTTTAATGGATCGAAGGAAAGATTGGATGCTGGATTGAAGCGACCCTAAGGCAGCACGGCAAAGATCTTCTGATTTTTAATGTTTCCCCACAACTCGACTCTTTCTATCATCCTCAGAACTCAACGCCGTCGACGAAAGCTGAGGCGGCTTGTTGATTTTTTAACATTTTTTTTTTTTAAGTTGCATTTATTTTCTCAATCGGCCTCTTTACCTCAGCAGGTCAGCAGCAAAACTCGACGGAGGCCTTACCCGCGAAAAAAAATGTCTGAACGGCGACATTCTGGCTGTTTCCAGATCAAAGCAGAACTTGTCTCTGAGGATTTTTTTGGGGGGGGGCAGACAATTTAGCACAAGAAATTAAAGCCATGAGAACTGAGAGTGGAAGGATTTGGTGTCATCAAAATGTAAAAATCAGGAGCTGATTAATAGATGTCGAGGTGTTTGTTCCTGGAAAAATTAGAGAGGACATCAGAGACCAGATTTCTGATTGTTCTCCAGCATTTGATCTCTGGTCAAAAGCTGCAGAAGATAATCTTAAACCGCGGCGATAAGATACAATCTGTGAAACTACTAGTGGCCTCAAAGAGACATTCCTACAAAGGGTGACAGCCGAACATGCCCCGGGGCTTTATTACATCTCTGACAAAATTCATCGCTCGGATAATTGAGATGTCGGTTTGAAAGACGCTGAAACAAACAAGTCGGGACGAAGAACGAATGGTAGAGGAATGTGCATTAAAGGAGGAATGCCACCAATATTACACATATTACAATATTACACATCAGCGTGTCTTTGCAGGTGTTAAGGAGTACTACTGTATATGAGAAAAATTACATTTTTGTCTCCAGAGGGAGCTCTGTGAAGTCTGATAAATGTCTGCGTCAGACTACAAGTTAAAAAAAGACTAAAGGTAAAAAGTAAAAATAAATAAAATCTGGAGGTGTGGAGCTAGAAAGAAGCCAGTTTGCCAGACTGCTGCTCCTCATCTCTGCCTGCAGGCAACAGGCTCTGGTATCTATCTCTGGTTCTGCATTATCGATTCCGATCCTTAAGGAGAGAAAAAAAAGTCCAACGACGTTATGGGAATCCTGCACAAAATTTATGGAGTACATGTATAAGGCTGACAGGACGGCGCTGATGGATAATGACCCAAAACACACTGGGAAAGCAGCACAAGAGCTTCTCAAGGAAAATGGAGCATAGTTTCCACTTCCCAAAGACGAAACTTAGGGCAGAAAGACCCACAGACAAGCAGGAAATGAGGGCAGCTGTGGTAAAGGTCTGGAAAAGCAGCTCAAGAGCAGAAACTCACTGAGTGTGTGACGGGGCATCGTGGTGAGGCAATCTGAGAGGGATTTCACGCCCAGTGGTTTTTTTACTTTCCACCGGACCATTTGACTCAAGTGCGATAACGAGAAGCAGGTTGAGACTGATTTTTTTCCAGGTTGCCCTTTTTTCACTCTTGACCACTCAGGTGCGCAGTTATTCATGCAGGCAAACATACGCGCCAGGTAAATGTAAAACCAAGACTGGGGAGCGTAAGCAGCTGCAGGGCCGAACTCAGGAAATCAGTTACCAGTGTCGGTTTGCCATTAAAAACCACACCGGCAGCCCACAACAAACTCACACACACACACACACACACACACACTTGCAGAGGGTATTTGTAATCATCTCTCCAATGCGTCCTCGGCAGACGTTTAACAGAAGAGGCAAAGGACCTTTTTGAAGAGCAAGAAATCCAACCTCATCCATCGTTTGCTCTGCACTGACTGAACACATCTAATTTAAATGTACAGCAAATACTGCTGTTGAGCTGATTCCCACTCAGCTCAACAGCAGAAGAGCCTCTCTCTCCTCCGAGTGAACCAACTGTGTGAGTCTGTATCGATAGTTCCTGTCGTGAATCAGCCTTTACAGCAGCCCATGTATCACGCAGGAGCTTATGTAACTCTCCTTTGTGCAAGATTGTTGAACAAGCCTGAAAGCTTACATACGTGTGTGTGTGTGTGTGTGTGTGTGTGTGTGTGTGTGTAATTGCTTGGTATGTGGGTTATCAAGTCGTCGTTCCCCTGTCCATCACAGATGTTTCGTCAAATTAAACCCATGGCACCTCCGGCAGTAAACTCTGGCAAATTATTAAACTTAACTGTACTGACACTGTACCAACACTTGGACTTACACAGTGGTATAATTATACTATGCCCCCCCCCCCAAAGTCTTTTCTTTATCAACAACTGAACCCCTCCAATACATAAGAGTTTGTAGTTTCCTCACTTATAGAAAAGCGGCTGTGGTCAGCTTGAGCTCATTTAAGAAAATAAATAAACAAAATAAATAAAAATGTAAATCAAGGGACCGTGTGAAGTGCACCAATAAATCCCTGTGTGCTTAAAGGAAAGTTTGCTTGAAGGTGTGAATCTGCATGTCAGACATTTCACTTGACAATATTTAAATTTCACGTACGTAAATCGTGTCATATTACTGTACATATTTTTATGGTATTTTGTGCAGGTGATCAGTGAGAAAAAAAAAAGAAAGGTGTCTGTCTGCCGCAGCTTAAAGGGGTAGTTTAACATTTTTGGGGAAACGTGCTTATTCATGTTCTTTGTGAAAGTTAAGATTGACATCATTCTCATATAGAAACACATGGCCTCAGTGAGCTGTCAGTTAGAGACTGGGCACAGGGGAACAGCTAGTCCAGCTCCGTCTGGGGCAAGAAAATCCACCTACCATTTCATCTGGAGCTCAGCAAGGGTGAGGGAAAGGAGGGTACAGGCTATTTCTGCACTGTACCCTCCTTTACTCTTTATGCCAACCTAACCCGACCTTACCAAGCTGCTGCCTGAAGTTCTGAATTCACCGCACAGATATCAGCATTGTCTCCACCATCATCTAAACATCTAAAGGAAACAAAATGAGCAGTTTGACCATAAAAGTCTCATGAAACCCGAAGCATAACATAAGCAAACGGACATGACGGATGAGATGCAGGTGAGGCAACATTCACATCCGGCCTCAGGCGACTTTGACGACCCTAACGACTGTCGTCACAATGGCCAGAAGCACTGACGAACCAAGCAATGTCTGGCCTTGTTAAGGACCC
The DNA here is from genome assembly GCA_016859345.1 of Istiophorus platypterus. Taxonomy (NCBI): domain Eukaryota; kingdom Metazoa; phylum Chordata; class Actinopteri; order Istiophoriformes; family Istiophoridae; genus Istiophorus; species Istiophorus platypterus. The sequence goes on from CM029117.1 coordinate 29,839,916, forward strand.
CCACCAAGGCTAACCCCCCCAGTCAGAATTGAAGAAGCCTCTTGGATCAGAGGCGAAACATCTTCAGGATCTACAACCAGATCCAGTCGCCCCTTGACATTTTCCTTGGATAACTATGACCTGGACGACTGAGAATCTTCATACCTTATACAGACACAGGATGTGGTTCCGCTTTGTGACTTAGTTGGTTAATTATGGTTGTAGTTAGTTAAATTTAAAGTTGTAGATAGATTTTGTGTGTAGAGTTTTTGTTTCAGATGTGTTTTCACATAAAAAGTCCCTAAACACGTCCCATGTTTTGTGCTTTCACGGACCATCCAGTGTCTGCGGGAGCTGGAAACACAGAATCAAGACAGCTGATAGCTATTGTTAGTGTGTGTGTGTGTGTGTGTGTGTGTGTTGTTGGACTGACACAGAGACACTGACAGAAATGGGGTCAAAGGGTAAGGGACGGGATTTGTCCCGGTCTGGTCTGTAGAGCAAGGGACAGACAGACAGTGATAGACAGACAGCAGACAAGTCGAGGAGGTCGGAGGGTAAGCGGCAAAAAAATGAGCAGCCTGTCTTCTCCACAACAGCTGTTTAACATCTGCCGCATGCCAATCAGAGCCCGGCAAAAAGAGGGCTGTCGAGCAGATGAGGGAGAAAGTGGGTGAGGAGGATGAGGGGAGCGCTTGAAGTTACCCGACGGAAATGTGAGTGGGACGAAGAGCAAGAGGAGGATGGAGAGTCAGCGATGGGAGGGGGGGGTAGAAAACAAGAAAGAGGAGAGACAGTGTTTGAGAGCAGATGATATTATGAATTAGAAGGGAGAGATGGAAAAACATTATTGAGAGACATGTGAAGGGGGGAAGAGACGAGGGAGAGATGAGAGGGCATCAGTCTCCAGAGCTGTAAACTTAATTAAAGATTTTTTGTGATTTTTTTTGTGTTTTCTGCAGACTGATGTTGAACACTTTGATGGATTTGAGGAGGAGGAGGAGAGGAGGAGTTAAGTGAAGGCGAATGATCAGGAGGCCCAGAAAGATAAAAAAAAAACAGAACAAAAAGCTGAGACAGAGATGGAGCCAAAAAAAATTCAGACAATGAAAAGTTTAGGTGACAAGTGAATGTTTGGTTCTGTGGATTAAAGAAACAACATCTGCACAGACTCGACAGCACGTGTCGCAAAAAAAGGGAGTTATACTGTGTGATGATGTTTTTCCATTCAGGTACATAATTCTTTGGACACAATTTCCATGATTTCATAACGGATTTGAAACAACTGAATCAAGACGTGATTAAAATGTAAATTTTCAGCTTTAATTCAAGGGCTTTTCCCAACATATCTCATTAACTGTTTAGGAATTACAGCCATTTCTACATCTATCCCCCTTATCCTGGACAAACTAGCATCATTATAAGGATTACTTTTAATACTTAGATGACAATGGCATCATGAAGTGTTGACCCCTTGGACGTCACCAAATGTTGAGTTTCCTCCTTGAGATGCTTTTCCAGGACTTAACTGCAGCGGCTTCAGTTGCTGCTGGTTTGTGGGTCTTTCTGCCCTCAGTTTTGTCTTCAGGAAGGGAAAAACAGGTTTAATTGGACCAGACCTGGCCATGAAATGTAATATTTTATTGAAACCCCTTGAATCAAACTCTTCAATTCAATCACATCTTAATGGCTAAATTTAAAATCCACTGTGGTTGTGTACGGAGGCAAATTATGAAAATATTGTCACTGTCCAAACAATTATGTGGCTGACTGCACGGTTTGTTCTAAACCAGGACTCATGTATTCTAGAAGGTGAATGATTTGGACAGAATGTACCACAAAAGTCGTATTGTAAGGTAAAGGTTTACAGTATAACACATACAGTATTAAGTATGACACCTATATAGTACTAATTATTCTTTACTGACAATGTAGGACCAAGTCATTTTGAAGTTCTCATCAAGCCTTTATTTAAACACAGAGCAGTATAAAAAGGAAAAAACAAACAAAACGGAAAAAAAACCCCTCAAGGCTGAAATAGTAAGAAAATATTATGAATTTAAGTGACTTTAATAAGTTCTGACTTTGAGTCTATCCAACTTAAAATTTCCACTTCTGTTAACTTGCTCCACTTAAAAACTTGGAGTCTACTGAGCTAAAAGTATGTTTTCAAAAATCTGTCATACTAATTTAAGCTGGTATCACTTAAACCTTAAGATCCAAAGAGGACAGGGAGTAGTCAAAGCCGATACCTGTCTCCATCACAGCTGTGGTAGAGAGACCAAAATCACCAGCCTTCGTTATTAAAGCCAGAAACATTACGTTGGTAGTTTTGCAGTGAAGAAGCCTCGTGCCCAGAGGCCCGGTGGGTCGAAGTCGAAAGGTCGCTCCTCGTGTTTGGAGGCTCCAACGCAAACAGAAAAAAAAGACATTACTTCGGTGGCAATGAATCTACATGGAAACCATGTAGAAGACCCTGTTCCAAAGAACACCAGGCGTAGGAGGCGAAGCGTTTGTCTGTCCTAAGGTGAACTTCACCAGTGTTAATCATTACTCACTCAACAAGCCCCCCCCATAGAATATGTCCCTTTAGAGCAACACAAGTGTTTTCTGTTCTGAAGGCTGTTAACAAATACTGTTGAAAGATGAGCCAGTTCGATGACATGACAGGGTCAAGGTTTGGTTACGGGTCAGAGGTCGTCGGCTCGGGTCAATAGCAGTAATACTATTAATATTAGTATGAACGCATTGAGGTCAGGGGACCTTTGTCGTCATGGTTACGATGTAATAACCCCCTCCTGGTTCTGCCCCTTGAACACTTGCACGTGTCTTTTTTTCCGGGGGGGGGGCGGTTGCCAAGATGACTGATGCTGTTGTTTTTACTGGGGAGACGGCCCCTATCGATTCGCAGCGTCCTGAGAGAAGAATCTGACTGTGACTGATTATCACTTAACACCCACTTTTTTCATCGGTGCGATCCCGGAGGACGGATCCGCCGATCCCACGCATCACGGCGCCGACTGTGCGCTGCATGTTTGTAAACAGCCAAATCAAAATTTATCCATTTTAACTTGGGAAAAAAACCCGTTCCGAACAGTCAAACTCACACTTAATCCCACTAGAAAGGCCAATTTCAGTGTATCACTGACACATTAAAAGAATCTACTCGGCAGAAAATTACATGAAACGCAGCCTACAAGCCTTCATGATTTTTATAATGAAACCCCTAAAGATCCACAATTATGTTGCTTTAAACTACATATTTCACAGGGATTTCACTAAGATAAAACACATGTGAGATGCAGCGCAGCCCTCCACCAAAGCCATAAACAAATCGACATTTTTGAAGTTCATAATGAGTGTTTGTTGAGACTCGAGTAAGAGAACTCGATGACTCAACTCTGCGGTGGGTCGTAATTAGTAGTCTCGTTGCGTTAGCCAGGTCCGCGCTGTAAAAGATATTCTTTCGGTGTTTCGCCCCTCGCTATATGAGGCGGGGGTTGTTGGGGGCCAAGTGAACGAGTTACATTATAACGGTTAATATAATGAAGTGCTCGCCGCCGGTGAGGCCCGTGTGTCTCCACCGACAGCCCCCCCCCGGATCAGTCGAGAAAAGAATCCTAAAATGCGTCTGACATTGAGAGAGCAAACAGTATGTAAATAACTGTTATGATCTCTGTGGGTGGTGCATAAAACCGGGGTAAGAGAAGTAAACATAAAATCCACAGCAACGAGCCTCGACAAAACCGTCGTACGCAGGAAAAAAAAACGCCTCCCATTAAACAAACACACAGAGGCACTCGAACGCTGTGCACTTTTTTTTATGATGCATTTAATTAAAAAAAACTGTAATCGGTTTTTAACCGTGACGTGATTTTTTTCCATACGAATCGCTAGATTTTATTCATGCAGAGTGGGGGAGTACGTGTCAGGAGTAACGCTTTTTTTTGCTGTCCTAGCAGTTCTGGTAAGGTTCTATAAGACGTCCTAAGCTCTTGAAAAAATGTGGCAGTCAGCTGTTGTTTTTTTTTCTGTCTTTTGCATTTCCAGAATTGAGTAAACATCACTCGTGCTCGTACTGGGTTTGCTGTCGATCCGGGTCGGTGGGCGGTCCAGCTGGTTTCGGGCGTAGCTCCGGTTTTCCGAGCTGGTCGAGCTGACCCCTGACCGGTCGGCCGATGGTAAAGCCGGATTGCTCATCTCTTCCAGGTTTTTCCGTGACCACTCCGGGTGTAAAACAGAGGCTCCGACGAAAACCCAGGGACAGTTTAGGACGTTAAACAGGCGAACAGTTACTGCGTTGCGCTTTTCTTTCCAGTCGGGATTCCTGACGGTGCCGATGCTTTTCCGCTCTCATTTCCACCACTGCATCCATACATGGGTCTATATCTCCCTGTAAATCTTACAAATGCCAGATTTCTGCATAAATTAACATTTCTGTCATCGTCATCATCATTATCATCCTCTCCGTATCACACAGACAACAATCCCCACTCTTATTTCTAGTCTTTCTACAACTTCTTACTTTATCTCGGTGTGATCATATTTTAGACATTCCACCATTCTGACCATCACTTTTTGCGGCTAAAGTAACTAAATTTCCCTGCGGGCGTCACAGTTTAATCTCCTGTAAGAGCTCTGTATGAAATCTCTTTTCACCAGGTTATCAAACACAAACTTGATTATCTTGCTGATAACCAGCTTTGTGCTGTGTGGTTCTGTTTAGGTGCTCACGCTTAAGCTTGAGGAAACTTCACGGTCCCGCTTCAACACCGAAACCTTGACTTCTCCTCAACCCAAGCGCTTCCGTTGCCTCATGGTCGGCACATGCAGCATGTGAACTCTGCTCTCCAGCATCACGCTTTGGAGCTTTGCTGGGCTTTTTGAGAGTAACACAGTCAAATCCTTTGCAAAAGGCTCTATATTTAATTTAATTTGAAGGGCTAAATACTCCAATAGGCCATTGAGCAATTACAGTGTAAATTTCTGCCAGCTAGTGTCTGTCATGCTGGCTCTCTAACTGGGTTTTTGTTTTTTCCTTTTATTCTCTCTCTCTCTTAAGAAAGTCATTTCTAGCATCAGCCTCACTGAAAAGCTGAAGGTTAGATTTGCGGTAAAAATGCAGTTGGTGAAAGTGTCAGAGCTATTCAGCGGCTCCATTTCGTGCCCCGGCTAGCGACCGGCAGCGAACATGTGCTTTATAAAAGAGCATGTTTTAAGTCTTCGACTCAAGGTGAACCCGGCCGACCTTCTTGAAATCTGTGGCTCTTAGAGATTCACTTTTATCTAAAAGAGAAAATGCTTCAGTCAGTGGCCACAGATTTGCAGAATGTCAGTATCTTAGCTACCGTTCTATGGGCATCTCATTCCCCTGATAGTCTCTAAACACAGTAAAACTCCTCCAGCCGAGGAAAAGGCTCCGTCCTGGCGATCACTCCTGGGGTGTTACATAGATTAAGCCGAACCAGTGGGAGGCATCTCATTTTTCAGGTGTGTAATTACAGGGATTTAATTCATTTTTTTTTTTAAACCTACATCAGCTTTTAATGAGTATTAGATGAAAAAGCATATTCTTTAAAAATCTAATAACCTAAATGGAGCCATATACCTGAACAACCATTTCGGTGACTCCTGGGGATGAACAGTTGCAAGACTGGCACCTTGCTCCCCCTAATTGGGGAACCTACAGATTTTAATTAAGTGAAGTCTTGCAAGGCTTGCATGAAGACTCCTCAGCTGCCAGGTGAATTACACGATGTCGCACCTCAGGCAGTGTTTAACTTAAATACAGACTGGGGGGGGGGCATTAACAAGTCGCTTCACTCCACGAGAGGGATGCAGAGTCTGATCAAATTAGGACAAAGACAACAGAGAGGGGGAGGTAAGAGGATAATAATAGTTCAGGCTTGTTGTCTAAGAGTTGGGTCCCTCTGTTTACAGAATTAAGCAGCTTAGGTCTAAGCAGGAACAAAATAAAAGTTAAGTTCAAGAATGAGGTCCAGAGTTTGACTCTTGGCCACAGAAACAACAATTGACAAAACAGTCTCACCTCAAGGTCCATGCTGTTCCGTGCGGCGGTGGGAAGTAATTGTGTTTGCGATATCGCCTTTTCATTTAGTGCCCAAGTGCTCGTGACCACAGGTTAGGGCCTGAATTCCGATCGACCGGTAAAATTGAAAGAAAGCTTTTGCGCCGATCCGGCCGCCTCTCGTCTGCCGCCACGGTCCAGCACGGTGCCCGACTTTCCTGCTGACGCTGCACCGGCCCCTCCGCCAGTGTCACTCTCCATTTTACCCTCGTTCGTGAAACGAGACCCCGGGACCACTTAAACTTTTCACCGCTGAGGCACAAACTTGCTTCAGACCCAGAGGGAGTGATCCGCCGGTTTTTCCCGACAGAGAACCGTGACCTCAGACCCAGAGGCGCCGCCTGAAACCTATAAAACAGATTAGTGAATCAGAACTTGGTTTTGCTTTTCTTTTCTCTACCATTAATCATCCCATGACCCTTTGGATTTATTTTGTAAACACTTGGAAGGGTCCGACCCCTTGGTTGGGAAAAACTGGATTAGAATAGCCAACCGAATGTAAAGTAGATAAAAAGCGGCCCGGCTCGAGCAGCTGTGACGCTAAAATGCCACTTGAAGTATTAACAATCTAGCGATGAGCCAACGTGAAATTAGCATGAGGATGCGAGTCTGTGAACAGGTCGCGGGGCCACAACGAGCTCGGTCCATGGACAGAGAGGAGAACTTAAAAAGAAGTGAGCTTAAATGAGAAAGTTTCATGGATACGGAGGAAACCACGTTATGATGATGCAAGTACCAGTGCCGGCGCACTTGTAGTTTTATTTTTTATTTTATTATTTTTATTATTTTTATTTTTTCTTGGTTTCAGCTTCTAATAGCCAGTGGTGTAGTGGCTGGAGATTTGTCTTAAAATATGGAAATGAATCCTGAAGAACTTGCTTCATTTCACAAAGATCAATGAAAAATGCTAAATGAGAGATGGCATTTGGGCAACTGAAGCCAATGGAACAAGGGCTAGCTTGGACCTGACGTCGTGATCTGCTCAGATATCAGTCACAGGAGACATTTTACTTCTTATTGCTGTTACTTAAACTATATTAAGTTGATAGTACTTGTGTATTTTTACAGAATCATTATTCTGAATGCAGGACTTTTATTCATAAAGTATTTTTACGTTGATGTGTAGGTACTATTTACTTCAGTGACGGATCTGAGTACATTTTCTACCTCTGGTCTCGTCCGTGTTGGCTCAAAAAAGGAGCTTTATTTGAATGGAAGTTTCGTAAAATCTATTGAGAGAAGTGGTAAAAAATAACAAATAGATATATGAACATTTATAATAAAATGTCTCTTAAATCACATATTAATAGTTAAACCACAATTTGATCGTGAACATAAAGTTGAAATCTGTGGTTGAGACAAGTACACTTACACAATAAGCTAAAATATATATGAAGCATCAAGATGATATGTCAGCTCCTGCTGTTTACCCTCACTAATATCCACTGAGGTCCCTGGTGACATTTAAATGTAAAAACTGTGGTATTTTGAAGCCTTGACATTGCTCGTGATCTATAACTACCCTATAAATACTGTGGCCTACTGTAACCAACATCAGCTCTGTTCCTCTTGAGATATTTAGCTTGTGCTGCAGCACATGAAGCTTCAAATCCGTCAGTTTGCGACCGAGCTGTGTTTAACAATTGATGTCACAGACATTTTTAATTGCAAAACAGGCATATCTGTCACCGCAGAACTAAATGTGGGAACAATCTGCAAAATGGGATGATTCTGCTCTTTGGGGGCCCTGTGTACAGGCATTTCATTACCCCACCGGGATTAAGCTGATCGCTCTTAAACCAACGTCTTTTTTTCCTCTGCTTGATTTCCAAAGATTCAGCTGACGCGCGTGCTACTGATTGATAACCTCTGCGTTGCTAAACGGCTGATTCATTGCTCAGGGGTGTCCTCGGAGGACGTTCACACGAACCGGCTTCTCATTCCCATCAAGGTCAGAGGAGGGGGATAAGCAGCCTCGCTCTCCCTGAAGTTTTCTCCAACTGTCGTCGAGTTCTTCCAGGGCTGGGGGCCATTCGGAGAGTTTCTTTCTTTTTTTTTTCTCGACGACACATGCCAACATCTCTTGATGCCGTGCCAGCATCGCTTAGCCCCAGCCTGGCTGTGACATTCCTGCTGGCAGAACAAGTCTGCGACTCGGGCGAGATTTTCAAAACATTTCTCTCAAAGCCCCGATGAGCAAAATTACGGCTAATTAGTCACCAGGCTGCCATGGTTTATTAGGAGTGACAATGGCACATCTATAGCTGACAGCACATGTCTCTGTCTGCCTGTCTGTCTGTCTGTCTGTCTGTCTGTCTCCCCCTCTCCCTCTGCATCTCTTGCTCGCTTGCTTGCTGCCGTCAGCATCGACATTACAGAAATTGGACGACATTATTGAAATAAATAATTCATCGACACATCTGTTATCTATTCATGGTAAACATTTCCCTCATCGGAGTTGTGATGTATGCGCGGTCCATCCGCCGCTGCCTTTTGATGGGGGGTGGAGTTGGGTTGGGGGGGGGGGGGTGATAATTTTGTGCTGATTGAATGGCGGTGGCTGCTCAGATGTGTATGTTCCCATGTGCACCCCGACTCGCTGCAGATTTTTAGCGCCGCGCTCGCCAGTTGGCCTGCGTGGCGCTTGGCCCACATTTGGGCTGTTTCCGGCTAAGTGAAAAATCAGAGAAAGGGAGAGTCCCTGGTAGTAAGTAGAAGGGCTGAAATCGAGACTTCTCTTACTTCACATCCAAGTTTCAGTTGAGTTAGTGAGGGTTTTAAAGCTGAGTCCGTTCTGACATTAATTCAAAACATTTGAATCCATCGCATTTTGGTCATTAAAGAGCAGCAGAAACATGCTGTAAACCCATATATTCTCATATATTCACCCCTTTTAACAGTGTAGCAAACAGTTGTGTATTTGATTTGAGATTCAGGAGATAAGGAACAACATCAACATTAATTATGTGTAATTTTCTGCCCATATTAATGAATGTCAGTCCAGTATTCCTCTTCTTTTAGCTCTGTTTTTGGTCTCCATCAGCTCCTTAGGGAAATTTCTGGCTCTTCAGCTGCTAAATCTCCCAGCTATAGTCTCTTATTGTGCCGGTCTGCCATTTGATGCCGGGCAGGTGGTCTACACTGGGTATATCAGAGCTTTTTTTTTTCTTTTGTCCAAAAACAGCTGCAACGAGAATGAACAAAAACAGAGTAGTTGTGAGGAGATAAGAGAAAATAATGAGCTCAGAACTCAATGAGCATGATGAGCTTTTAGGTTCCTTCAGCTCCATTTACTTAAACTCTAGAGTCGTGTGATTAGGCTCTTTGGGTTCATCACCACAAGCACCATTAAAAAATACTGAAGACAGCCCCAGGTTTCCCACCGAGCATGTGCGATAACAGAAAAAAAAGGTACGGGAAGGGCAATGGATCCTGGACGGAGGTGTTCTCTGGGATAAAAAACATAGAAGCTTAAATGCGTCTCCACATATACTTGGGCAGCTGTTAACGTACCTGGGCAGCCTGCCAGAGAACAGTCTGTGTGTGGGAGACGCTGCCGCCGCTGATCCAGGTTGTCGTTCAGAGTCCGCGGCGCTTGTGTAGCAGGCGGTTAGTCGGGGTGACGGCCTGCCCACAGAGAGACGACAACGAAGCAATTAGGTTGCCTGCAGGGGAGCAACTTCTCCATCTTCATAGATGGAGAAATAAAGGTTCTCTGGCAAATTTATGCAAAGCTAGTGGACACCAAAAATGATAGAATAAAAAACTTTACCCTTTGGTTTCTGTTTTTTTTTGTGAAAATAGAAACGGGACATGTGGTTCTCAAGGCAGATACAGTGTTTCTGCTGCAGCAAAACAAAAATTGTCATGTCATTTCAGTTGGACTTTAAATTGTGGTTCTGTAATTACAGGGAGTCAGTGAACAAAGGCAAACTGGAGGATTAAAGGTCAGTGACACTGGTGAGGACCAGTCAACGACGTCAGAAAACTTGACCCAAGACTTGACTGTCATAGTTTTATCTGTTTTTTTAAAACCATCATCACCAGACAGGTCAAGAAACACATGTGGTCAGATGAAAAGAGGTCGACTGGTTTTACTCCCCCCCACACACACACACACACACACAATATAGTCCAACTTATTTTGCAGAGAAAATGAGAGTGAATGGTGGAATAATTACCCAAAAGAGTCTGTGGTAAACATCCATCACAGTTAACAGAGCGCCTGGTTCAACTTTGATCATCTGGCTGCTCATTGGTTGCAGCTGTAGCCCGGAATCTCGGCGATCACTTTGAAGACCACAGCGGAATCGTATGCGATAGAGATGACGGTCAGAACTATGAAAACTGAGAACCAACTTGTAATAAACTAGAAGTTCTCTTAAGGCTTGTAGCCTGGACATCAGATAAATTATTTACACTCTTTTTCACTCGTCTATTTTCATTTGTCTTTGTGTGTCATTAAAATAGACATACACTATGTATAATAGGCCAAAGTGAGCTTAAAATGCAAGAAAGAGGTTTTTAACACTGCGGTAGTGCATATTTATATGCATATGTATATGCATATTTTTTAATGTCTTGTTAATTATCATCTATTCATTATCTTATCTGTTATATAAGCTACAGCGTCAGGACGTGTACTCCCTTTCTTCCCTCCCCCTGCCTGTCTTTCTCATTCCTCCGTCCCTCGTTCCCCTCCTCCAGGCCCTAATAAAAACCATATTAGCTGGATGTGAGTAGCATCAACAGCCCTTGGCGACATGTGTGGGGCTAAGGGACCTTAATTAAGAGGCCCATTTATAGTTCCTCATGCTGGAACAGCAGAGCCTCAGCTTTTGGTTTTGACACTGCTCTGTTTGTCTATTTGAGCCTCTGTCTGCCCCCCCCCACCCCAATCTGTCCTTCTGTCTCCATATTGTTCTGGAGGGCCTGACTGACCTTATGAGTGGCGGTAATGAGGAGGAGAGCGGGGCCTGAACTGAATGATATTACCGTGGCGGAATAAGAATTACACTGAGCTTCAAAGGGGAAACTGGCAGCAGAAACAGTCACGACGGGAAAACAACACTGGCGACGGCGGTAAGCGGTTTGGAAAGTTTGGAGTAAACGGATCATAACCGACTGAGTTGGTAAGCTCATGTCTGTTTTGTGAATCTGAAGTCCCAGGGAATGATCTCTGGAGACTGATTTTCAACGGATACCAAGAAAGACGAGGCAGGCTCAAGATCCCCGGAAAGAAGAAGGGACAGGCCAGACACTCATACACGAGAAGTTGGAAGCAGTTGTTGTAGTTATTTTACTGTGGCTGCTTGATCACTTTCGGGGTCAAAGTGGCTTGAGACCGATGGGTTCGGGTTAGGTTTAGGCTGCATTGTGTCACAGGGAGGCGGGGCAACACTCGAGGCAGGTTATTGTGCCGCCGCACATCCATTATTCTCATGTTATCACATTCTCGTCGCCCTCGTGCATAACTTTGGTGTCTTCAGTCCATCTGACCGCCCGTCTCCAGTTGGTGGGAGGAGGTTGAGAGCTGGAGGAAACCGTAAAACTGTTTGACCGTTTTTTTACTTGTCCTCTGTTTGATGAAGTTGATGTTAAAGGTTAAATTTTAATGGCGGCATGGCTCTATATGGAATTATATAAAACAGTCCCCTGACTTTTCGCAGCACAACTGGCAGGTCACATGTTTTTACTTGTTCGGTGAAATTGCTCAACATCCCGCTGGTGGAATGGCTGATAGAGTTCCCTCCACCCGAAACTGTGGTCGCTCCCCACGATGACTCGCGTAGCCATTTCCACCCAAATCATGACTGTTCTCTAAATTGGTTTCCGTCGTGGACAGTGTCTGTCCATCGCCCTTAAAGCTTTGTGAAGAAAGTCATGACACCCAGAGGATGAATCCCAAAGACCTTGATGATCACTTGGCTTTTATTCCTCCTTTGCCGCCATGAGATTTTCTTATAATTTTGGTTTTTCGAGTGAAATGTCTGAACCCCTGTGGGATGGATCGCCATGAAATCTAGGTCTGTGAATCCACTGACATACCCGTCAGATTTTGTGTCAGGTAGCAAATGTTAGCATGCTAACATGCATAGCTAATACAGTGAATAGGGGAAGCATTGGACCGTCAGCATGTTAGCATTGTCCTCCTGAGCATGACAGCTACGGATGTCAGCCTTTAGCTCGAAGCACTGTCACAGAAGCTCTAACATGACATGGACTCTTAGACCTTCTTCTTCTCGTTGACCATGTTTCAGTTTTATGCACAAAAGCTTAGTTATTCCTGCTCCATTTATTTAGTATTTTTTTTCCTGCAGATTTTACAGGTTGTACTGTGTGGTTCAAATTTGTCAAATCAAATCAAAGTGTTTTCTTTGTGTATATTTGTTATTTTTGTGTTCATTCATATACAGTACATGAAAATAATACGTTATAAGAAAAAGAAAAGATTTTAGTTTTTCATCCAAAACACAATTTACTGGGATGCATTTGCAGAAATAGGATGAACTACATGTAGTTTAACAATTGTAAGGTGCATGGTTGTAGCAATCAATATGTCTTTCATACTCTTATAATAAAGAGAAACTGTCTCTTATATCGAAAAAAAAACAGATAAAATATGGAAATTCAAGAGAAACATATAGCATGTGAAGAGAAGCGACCATTATTTTTCAAGGGAAATCTCAATTTAATTATTCATATACAGAATTTCATATATGCAGTCACAGTATTTGATCTTTATATAATTTATTTCTGTTAATGAGGACCTATAAAATAAATATATTTCTGTAATCAAAGACCAAAACTTTATCTTTGAGAGAAGACAAACTAAATCCTAGCCAAAAAAAAAGAAAAATTGTATATCACATTTCATACAGTGTCAATTGATTTTATTTTTAGTTTAGTAGTTGGTTGCGGTGCAGAACGAGAGGAGAGTGAGAATCTGAAAAATAAACTGTACAGAAAACAGAGGCAATCTGGCATCTCACTCCACTGTGACATTTGCATGCGTATAAAATCCATCATGTGCCATTTTTTGATTCATGGGCTGCATGGTGTCCTCAGGCGCTTACAGTTCAAACTGTCCAAATATACACACACGGCTGAGGTTGCAGTCTGCAGCGTATGAATTATACAAACACAGCACAGTGTATCACCACCAATTAAACGGCGTAGCATCCTGCATGTTTACCCTTTGGTTGTCCCTATATGTTTAGTTTTTTCATAGGAAAACTATAGCGTTGACAGTGACGTGGATAACAAAACGTGCCACCACTGCTTTTTTAATCAGAGTATGAGATTTAATTGTGGTATTGAAATGATTCACATGCTGTTCAGTGCACCCTGAGGAGTGTGTTCTCCAGCTAGGGCTTGAGAAGTGGTCTGCACTATGCGATAACAACACCAGTACGCCAAGTTAACTAAATTTCTTATTTGTGTTCCACCTCGAAATAACATTAAGACTCATACGGTTCCACAGAGACATGTCCAACAGTCTGCTTCACTATTCTCACGTAACCACGGCTGCATTCTCCCCCCCTGTAATTGAAACTCAGGAACCATATACGCAGGTTTTTATTAAATCTGAGCTTCATATGATACATATAATATTCATCACCCCCAAGGGTGGCTTACACTTACATCAGTTAACAAACACTGCAGTTATTTGTAATCAGAAACAAGGGGAGGCACAGCGGGCGGTTTAGGATAACAAATTAGAATGGAATTTTAAATATACTTTACGGAGAACTACGTTGAGAGCCAGCATCCACATGTTTTATTCAGCATGCCCTCGGGGCAGCGCGGTTTGTTTACGTGAGCATGCATCACTGTTCCCCCATAGGAACAGGTGATGATAGAGAAACGAGCCAGGGAAGAGCTGTGGAATTAGGCAACGTAATGAAATATGGACAATTTGATGACTACTGCGCAATTTCAAGGCCAGTATATGAAAATATTCATTTGAGCTCCCCGGTTGGCATTGGGGATATTGTAAAACCTCACTTAAAGTGAAGGAGCTCACATGATACATGTTGTCTCGGAATTAGGTCCTTATGCCTAGTGTCAGGCCAATGCAGTAGGAACATACTGTATTATCTGCAGCCAGCCTAAAAACTTATATAGCACGTCTTGTGACGGAAATGTCAATGTAGCAGAATGTATTCACATAAAGAGTCAGATTTTATTGTTTTTATTTTATTGTTTCCTATACACTGACCCCAGATTGACCTGTTAGCTGTGCCTTCAGTATGTGTGAGTAAGTGTGAATGTGTGAAAGTGATGTGTGAATGTGTGAATGCTGGCATGTAGTGTAAAGCGCTCTGAGTGGTCCATAAGACCAGAAGAGGAGCTATGTGAGAGCATCCCGTTTACCATACATTACTGTTCTATTTTAAGCAGCGCATGCTTAAAATAGTAGTTATGCACCATTTTAATGGGTTTCAGGCTTATTTCCATTGGGTCTCTACAAAAACCTAGCAACCCAAACCTTAATGGAGGTTGGGTGCTTCATTTTGTGTACTTTAATGGTATTACAATATTTATACACTTAGGGATCTGCATAAATTCAGCATTCATATGTAATGCAGAACAATATTCAGCATCCATTCTTGAAATTATACATGAAAAGTATGGTTAAAAAAAAACAGCTTACGTGCATTTGAAATGACTTATTTATGTAGGATGTAACCTGCTGGTCATGTTACAGGGCTAATGTTTCACACGGGAGGTGTGTGATTTCCTTTGTTTCACACAGAACATTTTAAAAGCAAGATGTCACAAAGTGCTTTTAAAAAAAGAAATTTAATAAAAAGATAAGCAAATGTAAAACTGCCCCAAAGACGAGTCTAAACAGGTGAAGGTGTCTACAGTTTCCCCAGTTCTGGACTCCAGAAGGGAAAGAGTTCAAAAGTTTACAACTTCCCAAGTGCAGTCACTTTTGGTTTTCACCCGAGGACATTAGAGACCCGCTGGGGACATGGGGTTACAGCAATTCCCTAATGTAGCCCGGGGTCTGACCCTGCAGAGCTGTAAGTGATAACACAAACCTGGAACTGAATTCTAAATTTGTTTAGGTGAAGAGGAATTCATAACAGTCAAGACAGGACAAAATAAAATTCAACTGCCTCTCAGCTCAGGACACAGTGGGCGTAAGTTTAGCAGTAGTTGTCAGCTGAAATAAACAAGAACTAATGAGAACTAAGACATAACTTAGGGACAAGGCTGGCTGGGGTTGATATAATTTCTGCTTGTTTAGCATGAAGCTGAAGAAATATATCTCATGCAATTTTTTTTAGAGTTTGTGCAGTTATGTGAAATGTCAAAAAATTTTGCTACATTTTGGGGCTTAGACAAGATGTGTAATTGAATATAATCTGCATCGCAGTGACAAGGAGATACCTTGAATTGCTTCCCCAAGGGAAAGCATGTGCAGTACAACCCAAAATAGAATAGGACCCAGAGCAGAACCTTGGGGCACACCACAATACAGAGTTTCAGATATAGTGGCATACAGCAATGGAGAAAATCAAATGAAGGAGGGACTGTAGGAGGAAAACTGCTTCATGGTTGGCCCAGAGATACCCACTCACTTCCTGAATCTGTGCATGAGGATACTGGTCTGTAGTATCAAAGGCCACGCTGAGGTCAGTTAGTACTGAAACAGAGCAGTCTCTTTATCAGACACCGTGACACATGCAGTATTATGAGCACTCGCCTTCCTTCTGGATCAGAGGGACTCAAAAGGCTCTTTGCCACATGGTTAAACATCTATTTTGGGGTAAAGATTTGTTTCTGGTCTGGAGGAGGTTCAGTCTCTAAGGAATGAACTTAAGTTGATGAAATATCTTCCCAAGTTGCAAAATTGCTTGTGTGAGTGTGAGTGGAGAGAGAGACCAGGACCATGTTCCACACTCTGAAAGCCACCACAGTTTCAGACGGTCATCAATAAGCTATTTTTCTCAGCTCTCCAACGTCGTTTGTCTGGCCCGGCAGAAACCAATAGGAATCCAATATATCGAGCACTACCCCGATCTCAGTTGGACAGCGGAGCTCAGTGTCCTGACAGTGACCAGTTGAACGCTGAGATTCGGTCCCCGCTGTCCAATACAGTTCAAGGAGAATGGAGGGGGATCGGGATTCTTAATTGCTAATAGACTCAGTAGCAGATTCTGTTCTCTGCCACCCCCCCCAGTTTACTCCCCAAGGTGTTAGCTCCATGCTCCCTTTTTTATACATTATATCCAAAGATAACCACAATATATAGTTTCATCTGAAGAGCCCTCAACAATTCATTGCTGGTTGCAGCCCACAGTGCTGGCGATTCAGGAATTATCCATAGTTATTCTGGAGAAGAAAGTCTAACAACCTTCGTATTGTTTTCATCTTGTTTTCCCTCATTTTAAGAACTTGTGGCCAGTATAAACCGGATTAATAATATCGTTTTAACATAAGATAAAGACAGTTTGATTTGTTCAACCTAGTAGTAATGAAGACACTTTTCTTATGTCGGGCTGGAAGCAGGAAAAATCTTTGAAGTCAGCTAGAGATAAAATAGTTAAAAGTGGTAGGAATTCATTGTATTTGACTAGAGCCAAAAAAAACATTAAACGATAATCAATGTCACAGAAGACGGACAATCTTGTTTTATGAGGGTTAGTTAATAAAGTAGAGCTGCTGGTGTAGCAGTGTAGACTGAGCACCAGCTCCCTGTGGTTCCAATGTCAAATATTCTGTATTTTTACATGTCTTAAATGTTATGAAGCTGGGAAGTTAGCTTGACTGGGTTTTGTAACAGGCCAAATTCAACCACCATGCCAGGTTGGGACTTTCACCAAGTTTTTAGACTTTATTTCTCAGCCTTAAAACAAAATGGCTTCCAGCAGCACAGACTAGTCCACAAACAGACATTAACACATAACAAATAAGCTTAGCAGTCCTCGAAAATCAAAATAGCCACAAGAAACAAAAATGACCTGACCAAAAAGAAATACATTAAAACATACAAGATTATATATAGGTGCAGAAACAGTCCAAATATAACAATCATTTTCTAAAAGAAAGATTAAAACTTTTAGCCAAAAGCAAAGCTAGTCGGATATGAAACATAGTAAAAAAAATAGCAAAATTAAAGCCTTAAGGCAAAGCAAAGTGACAAAGCAACAGCGGTAATATCCTTGCCTCCTGAAAGCCTTCAACAGTGCGTTTATTGCACAACAAGTAACTGCATCTGAGCTGACATCCTCCAAACCTGAAGACCCGCATCTGTGTACGGCAGGGATTTAACCACAAGCACGGAAAACCTTCCCCCGACCACTGCCATAGACTGTGAGCCACTGTACCTGCAAGTGATTGCTGAGGGCACAGAAAATGCGGGAAGCAGTGCAGCATGCAGGGAGGTCTGCTCCGAAACAGAACTTAAACTAAACGCACCGAGTGGACTGATCCGACCGATGGCGTCACACTGCAGCCACACACCATGTCTTGACCGGGGAATGAATTCAGACGCCGCCGACAACAGCGAGGGGGAGAGATCACAGCCTCCCTGGGAGGCGTATATTTCCTGTGTTCACCTGCGGCGAATTGAATTGGTTTCATGCTGAAGGCGAGACGCTGAAGTGGGCACGTATATTCAACCTGCCAGTTACATGTAAACAACTATAAATGAAGTTGTATCAACAAGATGAGACATACCGCAAGATACTAGATGTATCTATAATTTTTGGCTGTGATACGTTCTTATGAAAGGATCTCGAGTGTATAAATAAATACTCTCCAGCTATTTGGTCTTTGGTATGACTGAACTGAGATTTTTCTTAAAAAACAAAAAACAAGAGAAAACCTCTTGAATCTGCACTTTTTCACTGTAATTCGGGAAAAAAATTCCTATGGGCTCATGCAGAGCTGAAAAAAAAATTTGTCTTTGAATGAATGTGCTTGCTTTTTGGAGGGGGCCAAGATGGCGACAGAGTAGCAGCTGCCTTTGTGGAGTTTTTCTCCAACTTATTCAAAGACGCAGCAACAGAGAATTAATCTGCTGAATTGCAGTCACGTCTCACACCTCTTCAGATAAACACATAAGTGACAGTCCCCCACCCATTAGTGCCACTAACTAAAAAAAAGAAAGGGAAAAAGGAAAAAGGAACAAGGAACAGCAGACAACAAGCTAGCTATCGAGGAGAAAAGCTCTGGAATTGTAAAGTCTATGCTGGAGCTCAGATCTTCTGCTGGCACTCGCTCGCTCTCTCTCTCTCTCTCTGCTGACAGACATAAGACATAAAAGGTACAAAATGACACACATCTGACAGAGTCAACGAAGCGAGAAAAGACCCAGTCCTTGGAAAATCAAAGTTCTGGGGCTGGCGAACCACAAAAGAAGGTGGAACCTGCACCTACGTGGTCTCCGCGGAAGAAAAAGAAAAGGAGGAGGAGGAGGAGGTGAGGATGAAGGTGAATGACACACACGGATGTTAAAACAAAGCTCTGGGCCTCAGACAGAGGTTTCTGGAAGCGTCCGATTCGGTTCACAGCCAAACCAGGAGTCTGCGACGTCACCCTTCGGTCCCTCATCCGTGACGCTCTCTCCCATCATGGACGTCCAAAACTCTGAAACCACAAAATCTCGGCTTCGAGGGGGATCTTACCCCGGAGGATCGTGGAAGACAGAGCCGGCTGTCGCTGGTAATCCAGGCTGTCAGGAGGAGAACACCGCTTACCTCGTCAGCGGCAGAGTCTGTGTGGATGACAGAGAGATGCGCCGCCTGATCCGATGCCTCGTTCGACGCCAGCGAGGAGGATAAGTTCTGCTCTTTAGACACAATCAGTTGTCGGGTCTCGGTGACGCTTGTTCTTTTTGACGACTCATTTCATCGGGTTCTTTTTGGTGGATGCTCGACTAAACTCTTTATGCAAGAAACCGCCACATGTACCTTCATCTGATCCGGGAAACTGAGTCCTTAGATGAAGACTGCATCTCTAGGAAATCACGGAGAGCGAAGGAGCAGCAGATGTCACATGGAAATCAGTCCTCACTCAGGCTGACCCATATGGACGCTACCTTCAAATGGTTCTCATTGATTTTACAATGAGCGGTATAATTGATATTAACTGATAGTTGATATCAATCCCAACAAGTCTATCTCACAGTTAAGGGTAGATTTCTGGTTAAACTCTGGATCGTCACAGTGTGAGGTCTAAATTATTCCACCACCTCTAACGGACCATGAAGCCATTTTATTGATTTTGGATATGTCACCAAATAGAGTAACTAAATCACTCCTGCTTACAGAAAGATCAATAACTCACTCTAGGTTAATGAATTTTAAATTTTAATCATTGAAATTAAGATAACTGAGTAAATGGAAATGGCAGGTAGTGAAAAGCCTTGTGGGAATTATTGGGAACTTTTGAATATGAATTGAGGAAACTCTCGACGAGAAAAAAAAGATTGAAAATTAATGTTTATGGAATCATTTTCCTTTAATTTTCCTTTTCTACGTTGCCTGAAAATATGTCCGAGATCCAAAGAGCACAATTAAAAACACTTTCCCAACAATTTGTGAAAGTTATGATAAAATTCTGTATGAATCTGTAGGATATTGACTTTTTTATTTTACAGGTGATGAAGACAATCAGAGATGTTAATAAAAAAAATCTGTTGCAGAAATAAAAGATGTTATCATGATTAACAAGCTTATCACTGATGGATTCAGTGTTTTAGACTTTCACTCTCATTTCAAATTTAAAATTAAGGAGAACAAAAGATGCTTGACAAATCCAAAGGATTGAATTTTCCATTGATCATAAGAGATACGAGATGACGATGGCCCACTGCTCGTCCGTCAGCTGTTTAATACGGTGCATCATTTGTTTACTTATAATTATTTCTTATCAGGATGTAACTTTCCTGTACGTCCAGGAAAATTTTCTGTTGACATTCTCTTCCGCCAGGTATTAAAAGTTTAAAAACTAATAATATGTAAGAGAAATAATCCAGAGAGGCACAATTAGTAAACCAGTTAAAGCAGTTCAAACCTTTTTTTTTCTTCCTGTCACCACACAGATGAAACAAAAACTCACCTCTTTTTGTACCTGTGTTCAGAATTTTGTTATGACCTCGACCTTTCTTTTTTAAACAGAAAATTAGTCACTCAGACTCAAAATAGAATCTATTTATGTTTGTTTTGTTGATGAAATGCCTGTCAAGAAAACATATGTTATCATTCTTTACAATCTATGCAAATTTACAAAAGAGAAACCCAACCCTGCCTTCTGCATGTGCTGCTTGAGATCCCACTTGGAAACATTAAAATACTGCACAAACTCTAAAGTTGTGAAAACCACAGCCTTTTATAATGGATAAGATGCGTGTTTTATTCAAGTAAATTTTTATTTCTGATTTTTGTTATTGTTTCTTCATCTTTCTATGTAATTTTTTAAATAATTGTGCATTACCTCATACTTACGCATGCATTGCTTTGTTCCTATTGCAATTTCCATGGTGTAAAGGTTATGAAATTCATTCCTTAGAAAATGCTAGCGTGTTATTTATTTTATTTTATTTATTTTTGGTATGTTTCTCAGGTGGCTGTGCCTGGGGTTCATCACCGTCTCGGAGCCGACGGCTCAGCAGCTGACGTTACAGTTCCTCGGGAAAAAGGAAAAAAAGGAAAACCAAGTTATTTCAATGGTCTCGCGGCAGCATTGTAGCTTTGCTCTCGAGCTGCAGGTTCCTTGGGGGTGACGAGGTGCCGGAGTGCGTTTCCACCGACACGTCCCCTATAGCGCTCTCGGTGGGAAAGAACGCCGCCGCTCTATATGGTGCGTGGCGCGCTGCTGTCAGATCTCCTGGCCCCGCGCCCCGGTGGACCACGGCGGTTCTGACTAATGAGTCAGGTCGGGCCCCACGGTGCCTGTAAGCTCTCCCCAGGCTTCTGTGCTTCTATGTAATTTGCGTTGTAAACATCTCCTCGTCTCCCGCGACCTTTAGCGCTCCAGCTGGGCTGCAGAAAATACTGCCAACCGAAAAAAAAACACCAGCCCACCATTAATCATCAGCCATTAATATGTAAAGAAATTCTGGGAAACTATATTTTCTTTTGGTCGGTGAGTTGCTAAGTGGTGTCTTGATATTGTGAGATGATAAATGTGTTTTCAGTGAATTTCTTTTCACCAGTTCTAATGCAACGTATGCTACTGCATGCAAAGGGTGTATATGTTTTTTTACTACATCAAACCAAATCAGCATATGTCAGATTTGAATAAAATGATTATGAGCAAAACTTTGATAAAAGACAAAATGCTTCTCAACATCAGTGACATTGGATTTAACTATAAATTTTTCATGTGGTTTATATAGATTGTAACTGTCAGATTGCACTATGTTATCATTAATTATAAAATTTATCTAAGTTTAGAGGCTGTCATTATGAATTCAAGCATAGCCACATTTTCCAAAGCAGTAAATATGCAAAATCAGGCTAATCATGTTTGAATAGTTGAATAAAGGTGTTGATTTCATCTTCGGGGGGGGGGGGGTAACTGGCTCCCTGCCTTGACTCTGACATTCAACTGTTCAATTTTTAGGATGACTGTGCAAAATTTACCCAGGAATTACCCAGGAATTATAAATGAAAACAGCTGCCGCCTTAACAGCAGTGTTATTTAATGAGCACAAATGTCAAATAAAATCGATACATAGATAGAAATTTGTGGCTAAACCAGACATCGATCCTCTTTAGTTAAAGACATCAGAATGTTTCAACTCGTCAGACGATCGAACAATGTCTGAGAACTACCTCCTACTCCGATGTCCTAACTTCACCAAACCGACAAACACTTTCACTTCAAGCTTCATTTGTTAGGTTGTGAGAAATCAAGCAATGTTGTAACATCTCTCCAAGGCTTCTGCTTTTCATTTTTCACGTGCTTGTAACTTTTATTTTGTATAAATGAGCAACAGTATGAAATTCCTTATGGAAAGACCAAATGTGTCCATTGTTATCGCTTGTTATGGAGAATTTCTCTGTGACGGGAGCTGTCTGCTTTGGGCTGAGGGTGGAAGGGCTCATTTTGGAAGTTCTCGTTGCCCTAATCATCTAAACTAAAGGTCCACTTACTCACTTTCAACTGCACCTGTTGCCCTAAGTTGAATCCTAAACAGCACTTGCATCGTAAGCAAGACTAAAACTACACCCGAGCCGGAGGCTGTGAGGCTGTACCGTGAGGAGCGGTGGTGCATCGGGCTAAATGCTAATTCTTTTTAACGGTGAAGGAAATGGATCGAAGGGAGCGCGGCGCATCAGATGACCTCGCTCTACCATCCGTTGCAACACAAGTCAAAAGGATTTAAGGGCGTGGAGACTTTTAAACACCCAAAGAAGATCTTAAAATCAGTTCTGAAAAAGAAAAACGCCTGCAGCCAGTAAAGGACGGAAGAACAAAGTGGTGATGAGGTTTGATGCTGAACGGGCTAATAATATTAGCGTGTTCTATACATTTCACTCTCTGTTTCTAGTTTGTTGGTCTTAGACAACTCCGCTTATATCTCATTCCCCCCAGACTACAGTCTTTTCCTTCCATCTACTCACCCCCACCCCCCGCTCTCCTTTTTCTGCTGTCTCTTGACCCATGAGGCAGAGGGACGAATGAAAGACCTTGACAACAGCAGAAGACAGCTTTACTTTCCTTTGTTCCTTGGCCGGCATCCACTGTGGCTGTTGCTTCTCTAACACCACTTTAGTGTACATTTGTCTTCCCCGGCCCACTCCTCCACCTCCCTCTCCTCCGCCTCCCTCTCCTCTCCTCCTCCTCCCCTCTCTTCAACCTCCTCTCCCCATTCTCCATTTCCCCTCCCTCTTTCTATCTCTTTCACTTCCCCTTCCTCTTCTCCTTTCATCTGCCCCCTCAGCCCTGCTGCAGAATGCCAAATCTTTCCCCTAAAATAATTTCTATTCTCCCCTCGCCTCCTCTCCTTTCCTCTCCTTTCCTCTCCTCTCCTGTCCTGTCCTCTCCTCTCCTCTCCTCTCCTCTCCTTCCTCCTCCTCCACTCCTCTTCCTCCTCTCATCTCATTTGGCCTCTTCTTGGCTCGAACCCCTCTGATCCTGAACCCTTAGGGGGCTAACACAACCTTTGATATCAGCTCCCCTCTGTTTGACATGGCTCCTTGGGGGAATGAATGTACCCAGAGAGGGAGATGGAGAGATGAAGGCAGAAGGAGGAGGAGGAGGACGCTGAGATTCCACTGATACTTTAAACGACACTGTCATAGAAACAGATGACTTGGTCTCTGTATCTCGGTGCCCGAAGGCGAGAAACGTAGCGACGTGACATGACATATAGGTCACCGTGCTCCAAGTGGCAATATGTGTCCAGAGCAGATGAACGGAGCTCAGAAAATCCCACTGTTTGAGAGAGAAGATTGGGCCAGAATCATTGGAACTCTCTCTAAACAACCGTCCAATTACATTCACTGTGTGATTGAAACCACCACAAAATTTGGCTCATTTAAAACCAGGCTTAAGGCCAATTTATGCCTCTGTTTTGAACCTTCGCCTTAGCCTGACATGCACCTCCCACAAAATGTAACTACACATCGTAGCGACACAGACCGCAAGTTCTGTGATTGGTCGGCTCGTTGGCGTCCTATTTCCGGCTTCTCCTTCGCCGCCGTCGTTCAGACCGTCTCCTCTGACGTCGTCTTTTGTTTCTGCGTCACAGTAAATTCAGGAAAAACTAAAACTGATGTTTAACTTCTATAATCTCCGACTCCATTGAGATCCGCTTGGTTTCAGTTGCTGTAGTCTTGCGTTGACGCTGAGAAACTGGTGAAAAATGGCAATGAAAAAACTCAACATGGTGGCAGATAAACGCTGCAGCCAACTAGTGGTGTGGCGAAGTAAATGCAGAGTTGTGTCGATGCAGAAGCATAAATCCACTATTACTGGTAAGTAGCTGATCTGCTATTCTGTGTATATTTTGGCAGCAGCACTAACCCAACAACTATTGACTATTGGCTCTGTCAAGTGTTCTGTACCACAACACATATACAGTTGAAATTGTTGGCCAAAAGGTTTCCCATCAAAATCCTCAGTGATTTTCAAAACAGTGGCTCCCTGATTTCAGGCAGAAGCGTCTGCTGATTTTATCAGACGTAGCAGGCACAAGAGAACAAAAATCTCTGGCTGACTCTTTAGTGGTGAAGGCTACACGATATCATGGTGGCACACAGAGGCTAAAACTAACCGACTCTCCAGTTGATGATTCATGCATATCGACAGAAGACCGTTATTTCAATTTGTGTCATCTTTGTCATTTAAAAAGCAACAATAAACCTTATGATAACCTAAAGACAGAGCTTATTTATATAGCACTAAAATCAGGATAAATGTCTGCATATATCTGCATAAACAAAGCAAAAAAAAAAATGGCACTAATATCACGTATCACGCTTTTGATCCGCCCTCAGTCACAGCAGTGGAAATTCCTTCTCCTTTGAAGGGTAATAAATACAAGTGCATTATTAGATCAATATATGAATTTTTTTTGGAAATTGTGGTGCAGTCGGTAGTTTTGAAGCAACATTTACATCCTCAATACAACGTCCTTTTTTTCATGCAGCCTTCTCAGCTCGAAGCTAACAACAACAACCAACTGGATGGAAAACATAATGCATTTCTAAGTAACAGAACAAAATAGCTGCAGCATTGAACGTCCACAGGAACGTCACACCAAGGTGCAGATGGGGAGAAGGTGAGAGAAGGAACTGTGAGGAACGTTTCCTGCTTATTTACCAAGTAATGTAGTTCAGATTACAACCAGGGCAGGTTCAAAGGTCAGCGTCGTCTGATAACACCATTAGTTTTAGGATGCAAACTGACTTTGTGTCAGCGTTAGAGCAACACTCCTGTCCTTGACACGCAAGGGTTTTTTTTTCCTCTGATATGTTAATACTCTTTGGAAAAAGTAATGCACAATTACGAAATATCCAGGTAAACAAAAGATGTCAAGGTGTTTAGGTTAAAGCAGTTTTTAGGTGTGCAGATTACTCTTGGTCCAAACCATTTCATTGACTTTATTTCACTGTCTAGTTAGGACCTGTTTCTGCTCACTAAAACCACTTCTAGTGATCGGAATGATTCCTACAGAAATGCTGTTTAAATAATCGGTGTTCAGTAATCAAGTAGTCTGCTTAGTGTTCATTTTGGGTCTTTTCATCCATAACAACACATGGAAAAAGAATTTAAAACAGCCGTGGCCTCACACTGTCGCATGCTTAGGCTCTAACTCGACCGTGTTTTGGTTTTGGGTCGTCCCCAGTCGACCGCGTCCCGGCCGCTGCTGGTAGATGAAACCACGCCCACTTCCGTCTGACGAAAGCCTTGACGAAACGACGACCCCCTAACTGACCTGACTGTGGCTTCATCCCTGCCTGTTCTCCCAAGGCAGGTTCACTGTGTGTGTGTGTGTGTGTGTGTGTGTGTGTGTGTGTGTGTGTGTGTGTGTGTGTGTACACGCTTGCTGTGCGCACTTGAGTGTTGTATGAAATCTTTCTCCACACACACCGTGGACTTTTGAGTCTCTTAGGGTGTGAACCCATCATCACTGTTGTCCAACAGCAGCAGGAGTTTTACCTGGGTTTGATGCTCTCACCCTGACCATTCAGACTGGACTGGATTTATCCTTTTCTATTTTTAATCAGCCTTTTTTTAGTACTTTATATTCATGTGATAAAAATACAAATGTCAAAATGAAAATAAAACCCCCACTGGTTTTAAATGATCATTGTTATAACAATCAGTTTGCCCCAAACATTATTAAGAAAACCTGCAAACCAATATCCTAGATGGCTTTTGTCTTGATGTGTGTGGAAAAAATGCAGCAATATATCTATCCTATACGTGTATTTGTATATCTATCTATCTATCTATCTATCTATCTATCTATATATATATATATATATATATATATATATATATATATATATATATATCATCTATATGTGCTTGTATATATATACATATATATGCATGTATGTGTTTATATATAATACATATGTTTATATGTGTGTGTGTGTACATATATACATTTGAAGTTATATATATATATAACTGATGGAAAACTTCATTCCCATCAGACATGAGTTTTATGAGTCTCACACACACATACACAAACACACAGAGTTTAAACTAAGATGTGCACTGGCACATACACACTAACACAAAGACACCGGTTAACAGGTCTTGACTGGCACATGCGACACAGAAACACTCAATGCCACACATACATTTGGGCACAAGTCACAGTCTCACACACACACACACACACACTTTCACCCTGGCTGGCAGAGCCGAGTGTTGCTTGGCATTCTACAAATGTCAGAAGGATAGTGTTCACAAATGCAGCCAGGCACCTGGGAGATTACATTTTATCAACATACAAATGAGCACTGCTTCATACTACACTGGGCTCTGTGACAGAATACTAACCATGGCTGAGATGATAGGAGAAGAGATGGGACAATGTGTGTGTGCACGTGTGTGTGTGTGCACCTCGCTGTGTGCGTTGTGCTGCCTTTCGCACTTCCTTGTCCAAGTTTGTGTGTAGCTTCTTGTTCAAGTTTGTGTGTGTGTGTGTGTGTGCGTGTGGAATAGGGATGTCGATGTTTGTTGCCTGCAGTGTCAACGTGGCTGAACATGAAAAGAGAATAAATCGCACAGGGAGACACCGACGCTCGCCAGCATTTATCCAGTATCCAGTCCGGAGACTTCAGATCACACTCAAGCGGCCGTAGGACAACACACATTATTAACCTAATCACAACACTCGAAGCACGGTAGCGCGGCACACTGCTCGCCTTTAACACAGCCCGGGCAGCCGCGCCGTCGAGTGTCGCTCGGCGGTTTCCTCCGTGCGGGCTTTTAATAATTCAACAACGGTCATTTGTTTTCTCTTCAAAATCATAGAAGTCACACGAAAACGATGTTTAATGTGTCCCGGGTTGTCATTTTCCAGCAGTCCACTTCAATCACAAGGCAGGGCGGTGCAATGAAATACGACCGGGCGACCCCCGTCTCCTTCAGATTCCATTTATATAAAACCAATTTGTTTTCCCGGTTCTGTTTTGATGGATGCGTGCAGAGTTCAGGACCCCGGAGACGGCTGTTTGTGTAGAATCCTGCTTGCAGTCGGGTTCAGGCAGCACAAAGCACCCTGGTTAAGGTTAGACAGAGCCTGAGGTTTGTGTTGAACGTCGACGCCATAAATACGTTGTTTCTCCCGCGTCACGTCATGACTGTGGACTTCTCCGAGGAGCGTTGTTGTCGAGCGTAATGTTTCCAGGGCAACGGAAGACCCATCACATGACTCATCTTGAAAAAAATCTATAATAAAACGATCAAATTCAGCTTTTTTCCCACATTTTTTTAATTGCGTTAGTTACATGGGTCCCTGGTCATTCATTGTCTCTTGAGGCGGAATCCTAACAACTTCCTCTGAACAGGATCAGGATCCGCTCGGCATCAGTCAAACTGGTGGAAAACAGCGGCGAAGAAACTCAACACAGTGACATGTAAACACCACCGCCAACTAGTGGTTTGGAGTTGTAATTGCTGGGTGACACGAACGCAGAAGTATCAGTGCTCACGACGGCGTAGGACACCTGCGTAGGCTACGTTGTAGGTTCGACCCAGAAGCATAAATCCAGCATAACATGTTTCCTCAATTGTCTACAGGCGAAGTATATATAGACTTTTCACTTTCGTCCACTAAAACAAGACAAAAAGCAGTGAGGCAGGAGTAGTAATATTTACTTGGCGAATTGTCGCAAAAGTCTAATAGTGCTGAAGCTAAGCTAAGGGGTTGGTGGTCGTAACGATGATTGGGGCGCGGGCTCAGAGGGATGCTGACCCCTGCAGTGTCGGGTTCGAATCCCAGAACGACTCGTGAACCAGTTGAGATATTGACATTGCACCAATATGTGATTTATTTACTCTTCCCTATCATGAGCCTAAGATATCTATGTGTGTGTGTGTGTGTGTGTGTGTGTGTGTCTGTGTGTGTGTGTTTGTTTATGTTTGTGTGGGCTATTTATTTCCCATCAATATGTAAAGTATTAAGGTTGCCTCACCAGTCAATGGATTGCAGAGAAGTGCAGCTTATACAGCGGACGTAGTGCAGTATAAAGAGATGGAGAGTGAAAGCAGCTCTGCATCATTCAGCTTACATCCACTTCCCCCAATGTAAGTGTGATGTGCCTGTGCATTATTGCACTGTATGTATGAGGAGTGATGGCGGCGTAATAACATTCAAGAAAGCATATGTGGAAGGGAAATCATTCTGATTATCATAATGGCAAAACAGGGGTGGTGATGAAAAAGTAGATGAGAGACAAGGAGAACACACACACAAATATACACACACACACATACATACACACACACACACACATATATAAATACACACACACACACACACATATATATAAATATACACACACACACACATATATATACACGGTCAAACATTACAGATGGATTGTCGGATTGATGGACAGCGACACAACTTCTGCAATGCTGCGTCTGTACACAACCACAATGGATTTGAAACGAATGCATATAGATGCGATTGAAGTATAGGCTTTTAGCTTTAATTCAAAAGGGTTTCACAAAAATTTTACATAAAACAAAAATAAAGTCCTTCATTATCAGGGACTAAGAAGTAATTGGACAAACAAAGTTTAAATATGAGGTTTATTTTTAACACTTTGTGGGCCTTTCTGCCCCCAGTTTTGTTTCAGGAAGTGAAAAGCCTGCTCAGTTGGGTGGAGGTCAAGTGACTGACTTGGCCTCTGAAGAATATTCCAGTTCTTTTCCTTGAGAAGCTCTTGTGTTGCTTTCTCAGTCTGTTGTGGGTCATTATCCGTCTGTACTGTAAAGCTCCGTCCTGTCAGTTCTGCAGCATTTGGCTGAATCTGAGCAGATAGTTGAGCCCTGTTCACTTCAGGATTCATCCTGCTGCTTCTATCAGCAGTTGCATCATCAACTGGTTAATTATAACTTGTCCAATTACTTTTAGGCCTCTGAAAATGAGGGACTTTTTTTTCAACGGCTGTAATTCCTCAACAGTTAATGTAAAATTTTTGTAAAACCCCTTGAATTAAAGCTGAAAGCCAACACCCAGTCACATCTTGATTTATTCTTTTTAAATCAGTTTTTGTTGTGTACAGAGGCAAAAAAAAATATATCATTTCACCTACCAAATACATCGGAACCAAACTGTATTTGACACACACACACACACACACACACACACACACACACACATACACACACACACACACATATATATATATATATATATACACCAAATGTGTCGTGGTAAAACGTTGCCCTACAATGAGACAGTGAAGGAAAACTAATCTTTAAAGACAAACTTGTCTTTGCAATAAAAACACATCAAGTCTGTGGCATATTTTTAAAAAAATGCTCCACACACACAAATACACATTTCAAGTCACAGGTTTGAAGTAGACGGGTAGAAACTTGTCAATAGACCAAAAAATGAGAGAAAAAAATGCAGCTCACTAAAACCAGACAAGAACTCATTATGTGGTTTACAAAAGCACCAGAGGGTGGGTGGGTGGGGTGGACAAGAGGAAGGGGGGTGGTAAAAAAGACCAACAGATAGAGGAGGGATGCGATGGGGGGGGGCTTTATTCACATCCCTCTGTTAGGAGAATCCAAGGTCAAGAACACTCAGCGTTGCAAGAAGAGTGATTGGAGGAGTTTGAGGCAGGATCTGCTCAATCAAAGTTCCTGGGAATCAGACAAGTGTGGAGCCATCGAGTGTGTCTGTCCCCATGTCACAGGAGGAGAGACAGACTTGGATCACTAGACTGCTGGACAGGCAGGACAGACAGACAGTCCAATGTACGGCCGGATAAAAGGGGGATCTTTAAATCCAGTCCGCCTCCAGTTGTTGCCTGTTTTTATGCTCGTAGTAGGAGAAGTCTTCAGAACAGATAATGTGTGATAGCTGCTGTGCTCCGTTGAAAGGCAGCGCTGCGTTTGTTTTTGTTTTTTATCTGTATTTATGCAAGGCATTTCCAAAAACTCTTCCTCTCTGTTACATACGGTACTTTCTCACCGCTGAGTTCCCAGGTGGAGCTAGGATCTTCTCCAGGGATCAGATGAGCAGCTCCAGAGGAGCAGTTCTACTTCACTAACTTCATGGAAACCTTTAGTGACTTTAGTGACTTCTTTTATCTTTGTCTTTATTTTTTATTCTTTTATTTACTTATCTTCAAGACCAAACCTTCAATAACGGATTGAGGGCAGCAGAGACTATTAGTAAACATATTTGGCTCATCGACTCCTAAGTCGATAAGTTGACCTTGATAGAAGTGGTTGTTTATCTCCACATCCAGCAGCTAAAGAGCAACATGATCCTTCAGCTGGATCTGGTTGCTGAGTTCACCCGATTGAGCTAAGTCCAGTGCTTCCTCTACTTTTCGCTCTGGTTCTGGTCTCCACCAGCTCATGAGGGAAACCTCTGGCTCTTTAGCTGCTAAATGCTCCACTATGTTCACCAGCTGGTCTCTGACTGGGTCTATCTGCTGTGGACGGTGGCTTTTGTGAATGCAGATGTTTCTGCCAAAAACGACACTATGAGAGCCGTGAGATTGAACCACAACAGTAAAAGTGTGGTCCAGACAGATAAACAAAGAGCTTGAACACACTTTAAGGCTCCATGAAGCCAAGGGGAGCTGCACATTCCGCTGTTAATTCCCATGAGGTTAAACAGTACCATGACAGAGTTGGCTAACTAACCCTGACCCTAACCTCAACCCCAGGGGTAGCCCTAGCCCTATCTCTATCGCTAGTGTAGAAATATTGATTATAGCCCTTATAAACTTGGCTTGAGGTGAAACCTGGTTGGGGTTCGGCAAAAGAAAAGATTCGTCCTTCTCCAATGAGATGCTCCGAAGGCCTGACTCAGCCCTTCACATCCTGCATAAACTGATGCGTTGATGCTACGTTTTCCACACGTTGTCCATAGGTTGTCGACATTGTCCACAGGTTGCCCGTACGTTGTCTGCATGTTGTCCACAGGTTGTCCTCACGTTCCATTCAAGTTTAGTTTTCGCTTCATAGCATTGTGTTTGATCCTTGGCGTTTTTCCATTCATGGTGATGATGATTGTGAAGAGGAAACAAGCGGGTATTTGTCAGGGTGTTGTTGGACATTTGTATTTGATTTTATTGTGAAGGACAATGTGAAATGAACGCAGGTAATGATAAATATATTTATCTACTAATTTAATGTGGCTTAATACAAACTAAATATCTTTAGGAATTTCATATTTTAGGTTCTCTTTTTGATATACCCTGCTGTTGTTTATAATTTACCTCTTTTACTTTGTCAGAAAATATATTTTTGTGTCATTACCACGATGTTCCATAATTTGGTCAAACCTGACCTGTATTCATTTCCAAACGAAACTCACAGGAGCTGTTTGTCCTCATTAGACATTTTTGTCAGGGTCCAGTATTATACATGATTTTTTAGTGTTATCACTTCAGTTCAGTTCACTTTCTCAGCAAGACCATTTTACAGTTGATACCTGTATTATCTATATATTTATTATATACCTATGAAATGCTATCAGTCAATTGACAGCTGTTTTACGTGCTGTTTACACAATGATTGCTGTTTGAGCTTCAGTTACAGCCATAGTAGGCAGATGTAGCTAATATTTCAATCAGCTATTGCTGTTCAACATATTGACACAATTAAGGAGCTTTTTAGCTTAGCTGCTTAGCTCAGTAGATTGACAACAAAATTAAAATCAAATTTAAAAGATCTAAAACAACGGTGCTGACATCTAGATAAATGATTGAAGCAACCTCAGAGGTGCTGGACGAGGACTCAGGGATGGGGTTGGACGTCATAGCACAGACCGTCTCGGATGATCAGTGTTTCTGGCTCACTGAGACAGTGGGGACGCTGGGGCCACAGGGGAGAAACCAAGAGGGTCCAGTCAGAATTATGCCCCATTACAGTAGCCATTAACTTAACTGTGTAAAATACACTTTACCAGGTTTTCCTGTCACGGCAACAAACAGGTATTTTTTTTCTGAAATGCAAGTTTTACTTATTCTTATAAGGTTTTTTCAAGACTGAAAGTCGGCTGTAAAAATGGTTATGTGCACAAGTCAAACAGCGATTTTGGTCATTATGAGTTATAAAAATAGCATATGTCAGTAATTATCTAATATTTACTTCATTTACAGTGTTTTACATGTCACAAAATATTCTCATCCCTTAAAAACAGAGATAGAGGTATGATGAAGATAAAAATAAATCGTTCTTGGTCCAGTAACTTAACTGCCACACAGAGCAAAACAGTGTATTGTAAAAGATGAAACTTTCAACCTTGGAGCGTATTTCTGAAAGCTTATGCTTCAATTCTAAAGAGCTGCGTTGTAAAAAAACCCAAAATGAAATAATAATAATAATAAAATAATATATATATATAAAAGAGCTTCACTAGTGAGAAGAGTGACAGGTTCCATGTTGTTTACAGTTTAATCACAGACTGTATTCCACCTCTGGAGGGAGCGCACGGTTCACCCTTCCTCCGCTGGGTGGAATCAACTGCACTGGCTGTGTTCGTAGTGACGAAAGAGTAAATAACTGTGGACAGCGTAAAAAGTCTCCATGATTGTGTGGATAATAACCAGGCCGCAGGAGAATAGCATTGTTTTCTGAATGACTTTCCGTCTGCTTCGAATCGGGGTGTAATTATTTTCAAGTTAGAGGCCTGATCCCCGACTGAACACAGTCCCCCCAACCACCAGACTCAGTATCCCCCCCCTTTAAATACAGGCCCGCTGCCCTCACAGCCCATGTGGACACCACCCTGCATTGGTGAAGCCTCTGGGACCGGGGCTGTGCTGCGTCTTAGAAAACAACACTTGGCACAACCGCCAAAAGGCACAACCTTGTACCTTTTTTTTCCCCAACGAGACTGTTCAATTAATGAATTACTGAGATTCAGTCGGTTGAAATTACATCTCATAAACTCTGTCACAGCTCAGGAGAGAACTAATCATATTTCAGAGCCTGAGTCGAGAAAATGTACCTTTTTTTTCTTTGTTGCATGTTGTCAAATAAATTTTTCCTGTTTTTTCCGCGGGAAATTTGCTGTGTTATAAAAAGGTTTCTTGTGGAGCCAACTGTGTGATATGTGCTTTATACTGTACGTGACAAATCTGGAGTGGGATAAAATGAAAACCGAGTATTTAACTGTCTCCTAAATTCAGACCAAAGCACCTCGTGAACCAAAGCCTATAACAAACTGTGGGTACACCAATATTTCTGTTTTCTTCGATGTTTACTGTGCATGCAAAGGAGGATTTGACAGGATTGAGGCAATGGAGAAGGATCAGATCTTTTTTTTCCTGAGGAACAAGCCGAAAAAGGTGCAATACGATCTCAAAAATCAGAGCAAAAGTTTAATATTTTTCTCCTTTTCATGTACTCCCTGTTACACTTTGTTCTAGCTGAAGCCCACATCCAACAACCAGAACACAGAGACAATTTAATCAAAAGAACAGTTGCACAAAGGCAACAGAACCAGCGAGCGAACAACAACACTTCAGTGCGTCTGCTCATCCTTTATCTTGGGTTTCTCTTCTTCCCTAAAACAGGATCGAGACGTCCAGGGCTTGAAACTGTGCGGCGCCACAAGAGAATGATGTTTCACTTCTAAAATTGCCACTGCAACATGATCTTCGGAGTCAGAGGTGGGTTATCATGCACGCCAGCTCGTCGGCCATCTTTTGGCGTCAAGCGGGACGCGACCCCTACGCTGCGCCTCCTCTGTGTCCCCTCTGATCTGAGTTCAGGCCACTGTTCTGCAAACAGGAACATGAGAGCTGTGCATCCGGGGAACGTGGAGTCCGTGTGAAGTATCAAGTCATGCAGTTTAATAACCGATCCAGGTCTGGGGCTTCTGCTCTGAGAATCATTCCTATTCTTGGATTGATCAAGTTTAGTTGCAAGCAACACTGCAATTCAGAACAATTTTAGAAGGTAGAAACCTTGGACAAGTGCCCTAAATAAAATTCTAATTCAGCCTTGGTAAAACAAAGAGCTGTCATCACTGCCTGTGTGCAAAGAACATGGTAGGACTCGTGATCTGACTTTGTTTATACTTTTCATTTTAACCTCAGAACCAGGGAGGGAGAAAGTTAACTTTTTTGGTTGTGGTGTTCCCGCAGGATTCAGACCAAAAAAAAAAAAGGCAACACATCATTTTAGCGGCGTCCCTGTGATAGATTGAGCTTGTCTGGTACTCTGAAGGCGACTGATTAGACCCTGAAAAAAATGCAACTCAGCACATCTATAATACCCCCCCCCAATCAGCAGATTTTTTTTCTTGTACGATCTTAAACTTATTGTACGTCTCTGGTAAGTGGTAGGGACTCGTGGCAGAGGTCCGGTTACTTAAAAGATCATGCTGGTCTACAGTGTCCCAGTGCAATCCAGTGGAATAACCTTTCACATTTTTTGAATTTGTCAATATTATAATCAGTTTTCATAAAGACTGAGGCCTGAGATGTGTTGATTCAACCCCATTTACTGTTAAAATGAGCATCATGCTGATTTTAGTTTGAAAAAGTCAAGTACACATCCACCCACCACGCAGCGTTTCTCAATCAAACCAGGATCAGTCCCCCATTAATCTTTTGCCACCACCATGATCTGTTGATCCATTTCGGTGACCGGCGACCTCCTGGGAATACATTTGTCACTGCGTCCCCTCCCTTCAAACTTAAACTCTGTCATGAATCACCGCAGCGGCACAGCAAACGGTTTACATCTAATCAATATTCTGGGTAATCAGTGCAAATCATTCCGTATGCAACGTGCCGACAGAGGGATGGAGACAAGATGACGGTTTTTTTTCACAGCATAGCCCTTTTTAA
Organism: Istiophorus platypterus; assembly: GCA_016859345.1. Classification (NCBI taxonomy): domain Eukaryota; kingdom Metazoa; phylum Chordata; class Actinopteri; order Istiophoriformes; family Istiophoridae; genus Istiophorus; species Istiophorus platypterus. Next base: position 29,874,974 of record CM029117.1, read on the forward strand.
ATGGGCAGAGCTTTCAAACCGAATCGTCCGATCAGTCACTCAGTGACGGAATAATTTTGGTACAAAAAAACAAGGAACGGCGGCGCGACCCGTGCCGATGAGTCCAACGACTGCCGGCGGTTGCCAGGCAGCCGGCTGTCTGGGGAGGTGTAACCTCTTTGTGGACTTAAAACAGATTGATTTGTCAATTCAAGGCTAAGTGGGAGCGGTAGGAAAGCGACAGTGACCGAAAACCTCATCCATAAACATCAGTCAGGTTTTTATTGGGAGGTTGGGCTGGGGGTGGGGTGGGGGGCTGACAGGATAAGTCATTTTTCCACAGCTACAAAAACTCCAGACAGGACAAGTGAAATCAGATGCATGAATGAAGAACTTGTATCGTACCGGTTGGTTTTATTATGACAATGCACACTTTGATAAGCAAAAGCCTTGGCATCCTGCAAAAGAAAACAAAAAAAGAAAACAAAACAATATTATGACAATACGAGTCACTTGCTTGAGCCTGCATCGACCAGTCACCGAGTGGACTGAGCCTTACATTATTATTGCAAAGGGTCACTTTCAGTTGAAACTCATCAGCAACATAAGGACAAAAAACAAAATAAAACTTGTGATTACATAAAATATGGGTCATTCCATCTTTGTATAGTGGGAGATACAATTTGATATGCAAACACACACAATAAAATAAAACACTTGAAATATGTGACCCATGACAAAAAAAAAATAAAAATAAAGTGTACATAATTGAATCATAATCGAACTTCTAGGCTAAGGTTTTACAAATCACAGAAGACTAATCATTGATCATGTTGTCTTTTAATAATCAAGCAATTTGAGGCTGTATCAAAAACTTTGTAAAAAAATTAGAAGGGGATTTTCTGTGACTGCTTTTCCTCCGAGCTAATTACTGGGAACTTTTGGTTCTTTATTCCCTCTCCAATCCCTGTCTCCTCTGTGACCTCTGAAATGGGAATATCTGTACAATCCCACCTGGGACCGTCTTCATGGCACACGTCGTTTACTCTCAGGCTGGAGAGAAGAACTGCCTCATAACATAAGAAAAATAAAATATAGTAAAAATAAAAATATCCCTGGGCTAAAATGAAACCGTAGGCCCCTTTGTTAGCGCTCAGGAGCAGATTGGAGGTGTTGCATGTGTGTGGAAAAGGGCGGTTTCACTGTTAACTTCAATTACAACTGCAGCCAAATTAAGGTCAGACTGGATGAACTGAAACCCACACACAACTATAACCTGCGCAATCAAGTTCACCATTGCATTTAAAAGTGAGTTAAATTGTTTACTGTCTCATAACAGTAGCTTGCGATTTTTCACCTTATTGAGCCTGTTAGATCTGCTGACGGTATCAGGGCACAATTGGGAGGAAGGTTGTATTTTTATCTAATGGCCTGTTACTGACATATTGTTTTAATATCAAAACAGGAATTTTAAAAAAAGCTCCTGCAGGTTACTTTAGTGAGGCCATCCCTTTCTTCCACTTTCTTTCTTCCACCACCACCAAAAAATATATATATATATATATATATAACACAATCCATCAGAACATCTTCCAGATATACAGTGAATTTTAAAACCAATGAAACAAACAAATTATTTATTATTCATTTCTAAATCTTTTTTAGGCTACCTTGTTATTCTCATCTTTACTAGACATGGTGAATAAGGATAGAAACAGACAACTAGTGTTAAAAGGCAAACCGTACTGAATCTGAATAAACACATCCACTCATTCTCTCTCTCTCTCTCTCTCTCTCTCTCTCTCTCACACACACACACACACACCTCGGCCTCCCATTCTCCTGTGTCGTCTGCAGGGGTGATTCAAGATCCCTGTGATAGCTTCTTTTTTCAAAGTTCAGAGAATCTCACTCTCCTTGTTAAAAACACGAGTTTTTGCCTGCAGTGGTCTGACGGCAGTTCACTGTCTTCTCGTATTATTTAAAAGCAAGACAAAAGAAGAGTTGTTAGGCAAAGATTCAGTCCAAAAAGAACAAAAAAACGAATAATAATCTTGGGATAAAGATGAAAAACAAAATAAAGCCAGTATCCAAATCAACCAAGGGGAAAAAAAAGAAATACTTGGAAGGGAGAGCACGTCTCCCGATCGCTTCTGAACAACCGTTCGACCCGAAAGCCAGTGTGACGAGAGATTTTTTTTTTTTTTTTTTTTTTTTTTAATGTCTTAGGCCACTGTTGTTGCTGGGCTACCACTAAAACAGTAGTCCCTCCCAGCTGTTTCAACCAATCATCCCTTGTGTCTACTGTAAAACCCCATCCCGACTCATCACTCCCCCTCCCAAACCAAATTCCCTTGTAGCTGTTTTGTACTTTAGCACCTCTTGTCATCTCTCCCTGTAAATGTCCAGACAGACACCAGAGTGGAAACCGTTTACAGTTCCTCAGGCATCCTCTCTCCCTCCGCCCGACCAGGGGAGGGCTAAACGAGTCTTAGGGCGGCACGTAGGGAGGTGGTGATCTGTAGGGAGTCATGTTCTTGGGACGGGAGCCCTTGCCCTCCATTGGAGCGGTGAAAGGCGGCGGTGGCTGGTAGGGAGGCGCGTTGGGGTCCTCATCCCGCAGAGCTGTGTACTCCCCCAGCAGTTCCTGGTTGAGGGGAGTGGTCTCTGGCGTGGCCATGTTGGGGTACTCAGGGGGTGGAAGTGGGGGCTTCTCTTCCTGGAGAATCAGGGGCATACTTGAGGATGGAGGCGGCTTAGAGTCATCGAGTTCATCGGCGAAGATGATGGGCACACCTTTTTTGATGAAGGTGGCCTGGTCTTCGATGGTGAGCTTGCCCTTTCGTTTCTTCCTGTAGCAGATCATTGCAATGATACCTGCTATCAACAAGATCGCTGCGACCACCACGGCAGGAATGACGGTGTGGAGATAGACATCGTCTGTGCTCTGGCGGCCTGTCCCCAGAGCTGGAGTGACCGGTGGAGGTTGTTCTGGTAAGTCGATCTCTCCTGGTGGGATGAAGGAGTGTGTCCTGCAGCTTGCCCTTCCCTTGACCATGACTTCCAGAGGTCTAAATTCAGGCTCCATAGCGTACCTGAAGGTCTGCGAGGGCCTTCCATCGGCATTGGCCAGTGATTTGCCCATGGCCGTGAGCTGCTCCTTTGGACAAGGATGATGCGGGAGGCTGGTGTTCGTCCACTCCACCACGATGGACCCTTTGCTGATATTCCGTAGACTCACTGTGCTGCTGTTGCGGTCGCCCAGTGCATATGCCAGCTTCTTGACCAGAAGGATTTTCTTGTGGATGTCATTGGTTACCGAACGCGGCTCGCCTTCGAATCGGGCTGTGAAGATCACAGGGGTCTTGTCGTTGAGGGGCCAGCGGTTCACGCGGACCTCAAAAGCGTCAATTGCATTCAGGCCACCTTTGTCGGTTGCTTGCATGAAATATTCATGTTTTCCCACATGTTGGGCATCCGGCAGACCATAGAGAAGTTGGCTGGTGGTGTTGAACTGGATCCAAGACCCCTCTCCAACCACGTCATTGTGGCTCTCTCTCAGTGTGAGACGCAGCTTGTCCGTCGTCCCATCCTCTTTGTCAAAGAATGTGTCAGACGGGATCTTGACCTCGAAATAGGTGCCCACCAGTGCATTGACCTGGTCGATGGGGTTACGCAGGACAGGCTTCTCATTGTACGGATCCAGAACGACACCGGGCGATGTGGTGGTGCGTGTGGATGGCTTAGCTGTGGAGGTCTTTGGCTCTCTGGGCGCAGGTGTGGACTTAGGCCTCTTAGGTTTCTTAGTTGGTCGTCTGGTAGGTGTGGGTGGTGTGGCAGTGGCTTCCACATAAGTAGGCCTGGTCGTGGTTGACAGGATGGGAATGGTGCTGGTGGTCTCCATCACCCTTGTTGGTTGAGGAGGTCCCAAGGTCGGAGTGTGGGCGATAGGATCACGGACCCTGATCGTAGGTTTGCCTGGAAGGGGAACGGGGCCCCTTACAGGGGGAGCTGAGCTCTCGGTTGTTGCAGCGATAGATGGGGAGGAGAGGGTTGGGATAATCCTCACCGGAGGCTCCGCTACAGTTGTCGGGGGAAGCACTGCCAGAACAGGTGTTGGTGTATTGTTCAGCTGGCGCCTCACCCGCTTGGGGACATGGGGTTTCTTGTTGGCAATGTGCCATCCCACCACGGGGTAGCCGAGCTTGGCCGACATTGTGCCTTCCTTTGCCGGACCCTGGACGCTGTTGATATTTGGGACGGTGCTCTGGTCCAGCGAGCAGCCGAGCTTCCAGGACAATAGCGCACCGTTCTCCACCACCTGGAGAGACATGGGGAATTATTAGTTTAATCATCTATATAATTATGATTAATCAAATGATTCCATGACTTGCAAGCATTTATTTAGCCACAAAACCATACATGTAAGCACTTATTAACACCAACTGTGTGCACATTCTCTCACCTTTTTAGCATTCCCCGGCCCTGCCATGAATGCAGACATGTCAAACAGCCTGTTGTTGACCACGGGGAGTATCTTCATGTGCTGGAGCCCCACCCCAGAGAAGCTTCTCATATGATCCAGGAGCTCCACCCTCTGTTCTGAGCTCATCTTGGTCAAATCGGCGTCCAGGATCACCGTCAGCACCGTGACCGGTTCTTCATTGACGCACATGAACGGCTGGATGTCGTCGTTGGTGTAGGCCTGGTTGGATGCCAGCTGGGCTAATTCTGCATCCAAATGATCTTCAGGATGCACCTCGATGGAAAACACCTCCGAAGAGGAGGATTTTGTGTGGTTGGATATGGATACGGAGATGTAATGGACACCCTTGTCCTCCTCCAAAGGTAGACCTTGCAGGGTTCGGCTGCTGGCATCCCAGTGCAGCCAGGTGGGGAGGGAGTCCTTTCCCATCTCAGTGATCTGAGCGATAAATGAAACAGGAAGCACAATGAAACATGTTTCAAGACGCATACATATCTCTAACAGAGCAGAGGATTAATCACCATGAAGTTAACAATCATAACTAAGGGGGGGTTCTTTGATTTGACTGGATAGGAAATTTACAAGAAACGTTGATATTTGTCTGTAAACAAAATATGAAACATCCCATGAAAAAAACCCACAATTATAACCATAAAAGAATATATATATAGGAAAATGTCAAACATTGCTCTGCAAGCAAATGGTTTAAAGAAAGAAAATAAATAAAAAATAAATAAAGAGATAAACAGAAAGTGAAGGATACACAGTGTTTCAGAGGCAGAATGTTTGGTAACCGTTAATTGTGGAAATGGTTTTGCTTTGCTTATTAAAGGCGACCTTGGCAGTTTCATGTGAAAAAAAAATACAAATAGAATTCATTCTTGGATGAAGTATGAAGCTTTTGTCTACTACACAGCAACTTAACAGATTCAAGGTCAGCGGCTTTTATTTTATAGGCCTTGGTTTGCACAAGGGAAACTTTGCTTTTGTCTTATTTTTATGTCCTTTATCTTTTGTAGGCGTCGCATATCTCGATTAGTTTTTTTTTTCTTGTCTTCCAGCACATGTTTATGATGCAGGTTGTGCTTTATTAAAGTATTTTCTGACCAGATGTGAGAACACACGTGCAGAAACGAAGAGGGGCATGACGAAAAAAAACGTCACAAACAGGATGTGCGGCGTCACTCAGCCCGACGCCGTACGCGCACAAAGAGCCGAAGCGCTCTGGATCGTAATTTAAGCCCGACTAAAATTAAAACAACGCAGCCAATTATGTGACCTGGGACGTCCCCATGGCGAGAGGCTGATGGAGGGAAATGGATCACAGGGGGAATGACAATGCATACACACACACACACACACACACACACACACATACACACACACACACACATAAATCCAAAAACAAGAACAAATGCATCCTGTGCCCCCCCCCCCGCAAGTTAATTCTGCAGCTAATAAATCCTGGTTGATAAATTATGTAGAGGCAGCGCTCCCCAGACACATCATTAATGCTCTAACCAGTGCACGGGCAGCGCCAGGGGAAAACACACACACATAAACATGCACAGAACAAGTGCACACCCAGACACACACACATAACACACACACACGTACAAGGCCATAGGCAGGCAGACGAGGCTACACACAGAAAAGCTGTATGTGCATTTTTCCCTCAGACATACTGGACACGTGGCCACCTAGACATAATAAAATGCACTCACACTCACACTCACACTCACACACACACACCTTGCTGGGAGCTGGGCTTTTAACAATTATCCCCTTGTGGACAGCAATTCCTCTACCCCCCCCCCCCCCCGCCCCCGGGACAAGCGTCCACACCTCCTCAAGCCTCTTTCCCTTTTTTCTGTGAAACACTTGGATCGACTCCTTTTTCCACAACCAAAGGAAATTAGCCACTGCAATGATTCTATTTCTTTTTTGATATTATTTCCTGCATTTTTTTTCACCAAGTTTTTCTTTTCTCAGCTCCCTTTCTTCTTTCCTTGTTCTGTTGCCCCTTTCTATTCTCTTTTTGACACAGGGCCCCTCCACTGTGCCCCTGTCTTGGCTTTTCCTGCTGCCATTATTTCAAGATGGCATTATCAAAATGTGACAGTCCTTTTCACTGGAAGATAACAGCTAATTTCTGGGACGGTGCTGTGGGAAGATGACGTGATTCTTTGTCCGAGATTAGGAATCTGAGCTTGAAAATACTGCAGGGAAACGAGATCGATGCACAATTCTGTGTGGTTCCTGGAAAACATGTAGAACCGTTTCAACCAACAGTTTAACTGCACAACATTAATCTCCTTTATAACACTAACTACTGAGAAATGAAAGACCCAAAGTATCACATAGGGTGTTGATGGCATATACATATTTGCCTGTGAAGAAAAAACAAGAAACAAAAACACTTGTCTTGAAATGCAGGCTCCTCCAAGCAATGTTCGATTTAATTATATCACAGTGTCTCACAGCCTCAAAACTTCAAACCGAGTGCCTCTTGACATGGCATTGCAAATTAAATCACAAAGAGACAATGAAGGACAAGCGATCTGCCAGGCAGTAATCTCATCATAGCTGTCATAATTGCTCTGTAAATTACTCAACTGTGTCGTGGAGGCACAAGGACGATCGCTTTTCTTATCTGCCGCCGATTAAATATGGGCACGGGGGGGGTTTAGGTGACACTTAAAATTCGTTCGCCGCCATACTGCAAGCCCACGACAGACAAATGGGCCGTGGTGCGCGATGACATTTGGCTCCTGTGGGACAACTTTCGACGGAAATAAGCCGGCCCCTGGATTCCTTCTCAAAAATAAAAGCAGAAGCAGGGCAACGGAGGAGGAAGGGCCCTCCGTCTATCAGCGGCTCATCCCGGACTGAACAGCACAGGCGGGCTGTGTTCTCCAGTCGGGATGGGGGAACTATATCTGTGCCGCCGCTAATTTTATAGGCTCGCCGAAGCGACCTACCCAAGAAAATAAATAAATAAATAAAAGTTCTCCAAGTCGATGTTCTGGCTCAGTAAGTGTTAACAGACAAAAACACAATGGTGCCTTTTAAACTCTTACACGAATCCAGCAGAGAGCCTGTCTCCTGCCTCCCTAAAAGAACATGAAAAATACATCAAATCCCCCAAAATGTCAAGAAAAATATTTCATATCTTTCCCTGGCACAGGGCTTCAGTACAAGAGAGCTTGATGTTTTTGGCCCTAAAGGTTATCGTGTACTCTCACAGACTCCTCTAGCCCCCCCCACCCCCAACCCCCCTCCTTTCCCCTTCCATACAACACATACCACTGGCAAGGTTACCGCCTAAGCCATTCTAAAGCAGCCAGGAAAACCCTGCATTTTTGGAAGATTTATGTGAGGACGCACGGGGGGTGGGGGGGGGGGGGAACCACTTCCCCGCAAAACTGTTAAGGTGGCTCCAAGGGCAACACTGGGCAAAGACATAACATTTGGAAGTAACAACCAGAGTAAATTTACTCAGGCCGAGCGGCATGATGACCTTTCACAGCGCCAGCACCGCTACTCGCTGGAGCAACCGTCTCGTCTCTGGAAGGGACCCAAACCCCGATCAGCTCTGGATAACGTGGCTGGGGGGGGGCTCACCTACCGAGAGCCCGTGATGAATGTTGATGATGATAGCAGTGAAAGCCCGAGCCGCCCAGAGATAAGAGCCTCATGGACAAGTTGAGGAATGAATCAATGACTTGTATAAAGAGGTCAAAGTGTAGCTGTCACCCACTGTGTGAGCACGGCACCCCCCCCCCCACCACCCGTCTTAAAAGACTGTTAATTAAAATGAAATACACGATAATCTCAAAGTTAGGACTTGTTTGATCATCCTTTTTTTCTCACTGACTCATACACTGCAGCCTTAAAGCCAGCGTGACTATCAGCTCCATAAACCGCGGTGACGGCCGCCGTAGTGCATTTGAAGTCTATATGAGCGACAGGCATGAAACGCTAGGAGACATCACCGCGAATCACTGGCATCATCCTCACTTCACTACGCATCACTAACCCCGCCCATCCCCCCAGAGTTACAGTCCTCGGTCACCGCAGCCGTCGGTTTTTAAAGTGGGGGGGCAGGGGAAGTGGGGGGATTACGGTCCCGCAGGAAAACTCGGCCTCGGTGCTGATGGCTCACGTCAGAGTTGATGAGTCCAACGTCGAAGCAGAACCTGGCGAGTCGAGACGTCTGAAAGTACGTTCCTCAGATAATTTATGAAAGTCTTGATATTCTTCGACATAGACGCGGAAGCACAATTCATAAGAATCTTTTTTTCTTCTATATCTGATGGTCTAGCGCGACAAATGTCTCTTACCACCGCCATGAGGTCAGTCGTACAGTGTAACTAAGTACATTTACTCAAGTAATTATTACTTTCCATTTTAAGCTGTTTTATTCTTGTGATGCAGCACATTTCTGGCAGATAAAATCAATCGTTTCTTTGTAGATTAACATTTGACATATAAAACCTATGATAATGTTACAATCCAAATACCCAGCTCAGCGCCACCTAGTCCTACTACAATGCTGCTTACACTGTAACAATTATCATTATTATTATATTATAATTATGGAAGGATACCACTGACAGGAGCCTCTCCATTGCATAGTTTGACTTCTGATTTTTTAGTACATTTTTCAGTTTTGAAATAAGATCATTTCGGAGCATTTATTTCACTGTCTATGGGTGAAGAAGAACCAGAAAATGAGCTTGGAACCCCGATGCCCCAAAGACCTGCTTCATCTTATATGGTTTGGGATCTGGGCCAGAACCTCGTCCCCTGTACAGAGTTACCCCCTGGGGGAGGAATACTGCCTTCGGCAGCTGCAGCCGCTCCCGATCTGTTTTGGGGCCTCTCCGCCCGACTCTGGCCAATCATGACCTGGCAATACAGAGCGGATCTATGGCGTCGGCTTTATTAAAGGGCAGGATTTGCCTTCGCAAACACACACACACACACACACACCTTTATTATCTCAAGAGACATGGCATTACGTCCCTGAGTATTTGGAGATCGACACAACGTTTGCAATTTTGCCTCTGTACACCACCACAATGGATGTAAAACGAAGCCATCAAGATGCGACTGAACTGTAGACTTTCAGGAGTAATTGCACAACCGTCTGACAATCAGTCAATTGCCCCCCCCCCCAAAAAAAATGGAGCTGAGAGCCTGCACTTCAATCACATCCTGACGGCTTCATTTCAAATGCATTCTGGCAGTGTAGAACAGAGGCACAATTAGGAAAATTCACTGTCACTGTCCAAATACTTAAGGCGTAACCGTACAATCAAAGAGCTCGTTTGAGGAGAGAAAGCTTGACGAGATGGAGACAGAGGCTCAGAGAGTGAGAGGCAGTTAAACAGACTAGGAATACTGACAGACATGGAGGCAGAAGAAAGGATGGAGAGAACGGAGGAGGGAGGTCAAGAAAGAAGAATGAGACAAAGATCTCCCAAACACAGAGACGTTACGAGGAGGCGTCGAGTCTCTCGGCCTTCAGGGAAAGAAAGCAGCTCATTGTCGCCGCAAGAGGAGAACATGGAGAAAGGAGGCCATTGTTAGCGGGGACCCGGCTGACAGCTCAACAGATAAGCCTCATATTTCGTAGGAGGCGAGGGAGGAGGCGAGAGAGGAGAAGGAAGAGGAGGAGGAGGAGAGGGAAGAGGAGGTGCAGCTGGGGCACACTGTTGTGATATGACTCAGGGTGAAATGAAACTCGTGTAATGAGCGAACAGGAGGAAGGAAAACGGCGGGAGCGTGAAGGGAACATGGGGCAAGGAAGGGGAGGGAAGGGGCGGAGGAGGGAGGGAGGATAGATAGGAGAGGAACAGAGAGGGAGGATAGATAGAAGGAGGGGAGGAGGGAGGGAGGATAGATAGGAGAGGAACAGAGGAGGATAGATAGAAGGAAGAGAGGAGGGAGGGAGGATAGATAGGAGAGGACCAGAGAGGGAGGATAGATAGAAGAAGGAGAGGAGGGAGGGAGGATAGATAGGAGAGGAACAGAGAGGGAGGATAGAGAGAAGGAGGAGAGGAGGGAGGGAGGATAGATAGGAGAGGACCAGAGAGGGAGGATAGATAGAAGAAGGAGAGGAGGGAGGGAGGATAGATAGGAGAGGAACAGAGAGGGAGGATAGAGAGAAGGAGGAGAGGAAGGAGGCAATGATGAAAGGAGCGAGATAGAGGAGAAAAAAGCTGGGGAAATGGGAGAAAATGTGAAAAGGGGGAGGTGAGAAGTGAAGTGAGACCCAGGGAGAGGTTACATAGTGGGGGGGTGGGGGGATGGGAACCTACAGTGAGAGAAAAAGAGAGAGAGGGTGTAGAGGGAGTCGCTGGCATAGACGAGTGTTTCAAGTGGAAAATGTGAGAAGAGGAGGGGAGGACAGACAGAAGATGGACAGATGGATGGATGGATGATGGATGGATAGATGGATGGATGGATGGGGTAGCTATAGAAAGAGAGGATGGGGAGGGGATGGCTGTTTATGAGGGGAAATCCATCTTGCAGCCCATTTTCTACTGTTAAAAATTTATTTGTGGCCCAGGTCCACAGCAGGCGCTTTCACACACTTTTAACAGTGCAATCTAAGGAAAAGGGAAATGTATGACCTGAGCAGGGGGGGCTCCACCCCCCCATGACCCCGAAATGTTGAGTGGCTAGGAAAAAAATGGAAAACTTTTGGGATCGGAAAACGAGCTTTGGATTTGTGTTGTTCCACGTCGACACGAATCCGCCGTCAGAACCAGACGATGAGGTGGAACACGGCATAAACTAGAAGAGTTACCTTAAAACCATCGGACCACATAGGGTCGGTTCCCCTTGGATCCTCCGTCTGCACACGGTGCAGGTGTGAGGAGTCCTGGCCGTGGTTCGCCCGGAAATACGATACTCAGCTGTAGGGCTCGAAACCTGGGCCTCTGCTCCCTGGATTTTCCAGGACCACTTGGATACCAGTTCTCCACAGATAAAGTTCCTTCGCCGCATTCTTCACCGAGGATATCGGGCGTGCAGGAATCGCACGGCGCCCACACCGTAAAAGCATGGTTCCGTCGTCCAGAACTGAAAGGACGCCCGGGGGACTCGAGTTACGAGGCTTTTTTCTTTTTCTCTCGATAGTAAAACGGCCGAATGGAAAACGCAGATTCCCGGAGAGGAGATGCGCTCCAGGAAAAACACAGGCCCTTCTCAGTTAATAGGCCCCGTCGCGGAGCGGCGCCTTGTCAGTTCCACGGGAACCGGCCGCATGAGGAAGACGTTACTAAGCGACCGTGGAAGAAAAAGTCATTCAAATGTTTGGGGCTGCTGCAAAACACAAGAAAAAAGTTTTGAGATTCAAAAAAATAAAAAGGCTCCTGATACTCGATCGATCGTGTTCGTGCGTTAATTCACATGCGTGTGCACATGGAACCGCAAACACACACCTATTACACTGTCATTAAAGTGCAATGATGGGGAGAGCGCTCAGTCATAAAAGCTGCACTTAAGTGTGCTCTGTCTATGTCTCTATCACACACACACACACACACCCTGTGGTAAAGCCTCGTTGCCAAGAGCTGCAGCAAAACTCATAAAACTCTGCCCCCATTCTCTTTCTTGGTCTCCTTAGCCCCCCCCCGCTTGCAGTTTATAACAATGGACAGATCCTCTGGAGCAACAGGAGCTGGACAGCGTTTCATTCCAGCTGTGAGGAGAGAGAGCTAGTGTGTGTGTACTTGTGTGTGCGTGTGTGTGTGTGTGCGTGTGTGCGTGTGTGCGTGTGCATACTCTTACTTCTATCTTTGTGAGGACTGGATTGAGTTTTCCACTTTCCCAGAGTCAGGGGTGATTCGTGCCGGTCCTCAGGGTTTGGGCAAGAATTGGGTTTTAGTTGTAGGTAAGTGTCAACAAGTGTCCTCACAAAGGAAAAAAGTCCAAGTGCATACGTGTGTGTTTGTGTGTGTGTGTGTTTTGCTATGGCAAGGACAACTGTAAGGCAAACGGGGAGACGAGCGTGCAGCTCGTTTGCCGATGCAGCAGTCGTCCAAGGACCAGTCTTGGCCTAGCAAACACGATGTTGCCTCGCTGCCGACTGTGTTGCGCCGGACACCGGGAGGAAGGAAAGGAAAAAAAACAACAACAAAGCGGCGTGTAAACAAAGTCCCAGGGAGACGGACGATGTGTGTGAGTGTGTGTGTGTGAAGAGGACAGAGCGAGAGAAAGTGAGCAGGAAGGACAAACAGATACTGGAACACACACGCAGGTGGAAAGACAATCTGTATATAGTATTTTTACATGAGTGTATGCATATGTATATTTGTATAACCCCTGCTTGGAACAATAACAATGAGTGTGTGTGTGTGTGTGTGTGTGTGTGTGTGTGTGTGTGTGTGTTATCTCTATCCCAGCATGTGGCTCGTTTTCCGCAGAATCTCAGCTTCAGCTCTGACTAATGCTGCTGCAGCCCCACCAGAATTACTCACTATCATTAGAACACACACACGGACTCACACACACACACACACACACAGACTCAAACACACACACACATGGACTCACACGCACATACACACACACACAGACTCAAACACACACACACATGGACTCACACGCACACACACACACACACAGACTCAAACACACACACACATGGACTCACACGCACACACACACACACACACAGACTCAAACACACACACACGGACTCACACACACACACACACACACACACACAGACTCAAACACACACATGGACTCACACGCACACACACACACAGACTCAAACACACACATGGACTCACACACACACACACATAGACTCAAACACACACACATGGACTCACACACACACACACACACACAGACTCAAACACACACACACACACACACGTACACACAGACTCAAACACACACACACACGGACTCACACAGACTCACACGCACACACACAGACTCAAACACACACACGGACTCACTAAATATCCTCACCAGTAGAGAATGTTCTCCTACATCTAAACTCAAGGGGGAATCTCAGTCGTACTAGGAAGGTAGAACAGCATGTTCAGTGTGTACACACACACACACACACACACCTACATGCCCACACTGTTTTTTCCTTTGCTGTGCCGATGTGCCCACACAAACACCGTTTCATTACCGTCCATCTAGAACCGACGGAGGCTGCTGCAAATTCCTGAGCATTTTCCTGCATCCGTTGCAGTAAAAGAGATCGGTTCTTCTTTTTCCTCCACAGTGACGCGAGGCTGTTCGAACACAGACGCTCCGATTCTCCGCCGCTTTCATCCGCGTGTTTCCCATGATTGGTCTTTTTCACTCTGCCTCCACTGTCACGTAACTTGGCTGCGACCAACTGGCCACGTTCGCGTTCAGGTAATCCTCAGATTACCTTCGCCATCAAATCTGCATCTTATTTGTCTGCTCAATCGGATGCTGCTTTTTATGTCGATCGACTTGTCCATCAATGGGACAGTGATTTCAACTCAAAATTAAAGGACCCCTCCCATTGCAGAGTTAATGCAGACGTGCCGTCTCGGCGCCGGGGTAATTACAGCGGAGCCCGGTTTTTCTCTGGCCGGACACTCTGCATTGAACGTGGTACAGTTCCTCACGAGCGACGGAGCAGAGGAGGACTAGAGCGACATATAGTCAAAATAAAGAAGCAGCTTCGGGCCGAATCAGGACCCTGTTAAATCCACTGTGACGCAGAGACAATGGAGGAAAATTTGACAATTAAGCACATGTCACCCAAAGTTAAGCCCCATCATTTCCTCTGACCTGTGAATTTAAAAAAAGGACACAACTGGATTTACTCCTCCTCACATCGAGATGTTTGACAGAGCCAATTTGCCTCCAACTGTCTTTATCAGCGCACCCCCCCACCCTGGCCCCCCAGGCTTTATCGGTGCAATTCTTGCAATAATTTGGTGCAATAAAGAATCAAAGAATCATCCCTCTTCCTCCTTAGAAGTGACGCGGGTCCAGTCTCCGTCGCTTGTCCCTAGGTCAGTGAGTACCCCCCCCCCTTTCAGCTAGCTACATCAGCTATCTTCGTCTGGCTAACGAGCTACGTACCGCTGACGTGAAACATTACATCTTAAACACACTGCTCAGGGATAATAAGGGGCGCGGTATAGAAAGCGGCGCAAGAAGTGGCGTGGGCTGCGGCCTGTGGGGGGGGGGGGGTCACCTGATGAAACAAGATCAGTTCAGTTTGAGATGAGACGAACGACATGGAGGGCTTTACTATGTGAACAGAGAGCTCGAGCCGTCCAATCACGGGACTCTTGTTAGAACAACGGTACTCGAGCAAAGAGAAAAGAAAACGTTTCGGTTCCATGTTGCCAGCCTCATGGCGGCGGGATTATTGCCTCATGGCAGCGGGATTATAACCTCATGGCGGCCTCATTGCCTTCTTGTTTGGACTTTTACATGGTGTCTGCAGGTCTCGAGAAGCCTTTAAAAAAAGGCAGTGAATCCAGCTCCCTCGCGGCTGCGGAGCTGCCTTAATAGGTCGATCCGTGATCACCGTGTCCGGCATCTAAATATAATCTGCTACTGTAAACCCTCACACGCCAAATATGGCCGGTTCTCGCCGCGCCCGCGGGTGACGACCGGAGCGACGCCGGGGGATGCCTGCTCGTCCTGGATCTGCGGGTTGCTAGGCTACAGGAGGACACGACGTGACAACATCAGGAGACAGTCTCCATCCACCTAAAACCTCCCTCCCTCTCTGCCCTCTCCTGGAAGCTAAAACCACCAGAAATCAGCTCCTTTTTGTCTCCCTCCTCTTTTACTTTTCTTACACAGGTCAGGGAGTCAAATGGTGGCAGTTCAGCAGTAATTATCTGTGCTAAAGGTCAGATGGAAATTACAGCCTGAAATCCAACACTGACATGAAGGCAACAGTTGCGACTGGCAGCGAAAAAAAAAATCGGCCTCCGCTCCGGTGGGAAGGGAAACATTTCTTTTCCAGAGGTTCTACGTCAAATACACAACCCTCAGCGAAAAAGAAGCTACGAAACGGCAAATTATGAATGAATTTGCGGGGAGCGTGTAATTTGGAACATATGAATCGAAAACGGCCGCGCCTGCTGTATGTTTAATTACATAGCAACATGGCCACCGCCGGTCTGGTGCCAGTAAGCCGATCGCGGCAGCACGCTAGCTTACAGCTAGGGTGACTCATATGTTCTGGTGTGTGTGTGTGTGTGTGTGTGTGTGTTTTATCTCTGGGTTGCCTCCTCCCTCCTGCTCCCTTAATACCAGTTTTCCACTGCTACCCTGCCAGCTAAGAGCTATGGAGCTACAGACCCTCACAGGGTGAACCTCTCTGTACAAAGACTTTTTTTTGATGCAGGACGGCGGAGACGCGGAGGGACGATAATAAAATGCCGTTGTCTCTCTCCGCCGTTTGCGTCCTCCAATGCTATCCTGCATTGTGAGAGCAGAGCCTTGAGAATCAGAATAAAAAAAAATTTCAGAAAGGTTTTTTTGCAAACTAAAGCGTGACGAGAGATGAAGTAAATGGAAAGAAAGAAGGAGGAATAACAGAGTGATGGCTGTGGTTTTAAAACCCATCAAAAAAATGTGGACGGAGTCTGAAGAATGAAGAAAAGTATAGAGAAGAGAAAGAGGGAAAATAATTGTTGCTCATGTTGCAAAAAAAAAAAGAGAATAAAATACAGTGTGTAGTACGACAGCTGAAAAGAGAGAGAGACAGTTGCTGATGTGGAGGAGAAAGGAAAAGTGACAGTGATAAAAAGAAAAGAAAGGGGGGGTCCTTGATTTAGAGGAAGAGAACAAGGGGAGGAACTGAGAGGACTGGAAATGTGACAGTGAATGGCAGAAAAACAGGAGGAGGAGGAGGAGGAGGAGGAGGAGGAGATAATGAATTGAGAGGAGAGGAAAGGACGCAGTGGGGAAGGAGAAGAGAGAGTTAGTTTTCCCACCGAAATGCCCCCCGCCCCCCCGGGGGGGTGGGGGGGGGCTTTACAACTGCAAGCTCCTGTCTGTGTTCATCAAGAGGGGAGCGATCCAAACAGCCTGTGAATGTGTTCTGACAACCACACAGTCGCACACACACACTTAAACATACAAAACCACACACAAACACACACACACGCTTAAACATACAAACACACACACACACACACACACAGATGCCATCTCCTCTGTGTGTTCTCAGACGGTTTAGAGCAGAACGAGTGCAGTGTTTTACCAAATAAACTGTTTGTTATCCAGCGTTTTGCTTCGGGGCGATTTCACATGGAGAAAGACAAAGATATGGGGGGGTAATAATTACAAACCGGTTGGCTGTGAGTATCTCTCTTTTTAATCTGCATGCAAACACACACTCTAAATATTCACAAAAAGGAATCTGAAAAATACTCTCATACTTTCTCTTCATAGGCACCCGGCACACACACACACACACACACACACACACACACACACACACACACACACACACACACAGTCACACACAGTCACACACACTGGACTGTGACCAGTTTACTTTTCTCAGAACTAAAGCACAAAAGAATTTTTCAGATAGTGTCAGTTATTTCCTAGAATGAAAAGGGGGAAAAAACCAACAGAAAAAAGGAAGCGGGGGGGGGCGCCTGCCGGCCCATCAGCCAATCAGCTAATTATGCTCTTAATTGTGGTAATGAGGCTACGGAGCTATTCATCTTTCGGCCAGAGACCCCCGCCTCACCTGCCTCTGTTTAATCCCAGTGAATTATCACCGGCCTGTCGTTGCTCCGGCGCCACTGAGGACATGGTGGAAAATCAAAAACTGTCTCCGAAGCTCTGTGGCTCCGTGTTTTGTAGTTGTGTTTTTCTTTTTTTTATTATCTATTACAAGACTAAAAAGTTTTTATAATCATCCACTCTAAGAAAATTTCAGACAGTGGGCCAAAAACCAATCCTGTCAGGAGAGGGAGACGAAATGGAAATCAAACTGGAAAATGTGTCTCGAAAAAAAAGAACACAAAACAATTTGCCTGAATTGTTCATGTACAAAAAAAACAGCACCTTACTGGTCATTAAACACAACGTGACAAATCGGGCACCGACTCCAACGCCACTCGGACGTAGGCACATCAGCACCGGCTTCACTCACAGGTAATCAAAATCATGATATTTTATACCTTGTTTTGCAGAATATGAACATGTATTTTTCTAGAAGGACCCATTTTTCATTTGGTAATGTCATAAAATAGTGAGAAAACTGGTGAAATTATGATTTAAATTGTGGATTGTTTGAACAAATAATAAGTAAGAATTGGCGACAACAAAATCACAAACCAGAGATTCGATGCCAAACTAAGGTACCTGACAGTTTTTGGTTAGTAAAAGAAACACATTGGGATTTTTTTTACACAGCGACTAAAATCTGAATCTGCATTTTTGCCATTTTATAACAACACTAAATAAGAAATCTATGTAACATGAATCCAGCACATCTGGCCGAGCATCAGTGTGGCACCTGTCAGGTGCATCGCTCATTCAAATGTTATGCTTTTAAACAATCTTTAAAGGCTGGATATGACTGAACAAGTCAAAAAGTAAAGTCACAAATGTTGCTGTGTATGAATTAAATGTGTTTGTAGGGTTCTGTACTGTATTTCCTGTCTCTGTGTTCAGGGTAGTTCAATCACGCTGCAACCTCTAACCCCCCCACTTTGATTTCCTTTCCTGCCCGGCCAAGAATCCTTAGCTCTACGCGGTGCGAATGGATAAAAGAGCGGCGTGATCCCCGAAGGGCCCTAGACTGCTCATCGAAAGGTGAATGGGCAGTCGGGCTGTCACGGGGCTAGAACCGCTCAGATTTTCATAGGAAGAGGCCATTAGTATGGGCGCAACGGCGGGCACAGAAATCGATTTGGCCTTTTGCTCCACAACCTTGAGCGCTGACCTTCGAAAATACCTGGGGGGGGCTCAAATCTAAAGACGATGGGGAGGGAAGGCGGGTGCAGAGGAAAGAGGTGAAATTTGTAATGGAGGACAGAGCGGTGGCGGCGGAGGGTAAGGGGAAGGAGCGTTGAAATTAGAAAACGCAGGCGGGCGTAAACACGCTCTCTTGAAGTTACCGTGGCTCTACGGCTGACAGGCCAACAGCAAAGGAGGAAGGAGGCGCCGAGTCCTTTAACAAGGACACTTCAGCAGAATGTGTGAAGGCGTTGCTGAGATCTAATCTGTGACCTTTTATTCAGAGGACGCTGGAGTCTCACAGAGGACGACCCTGCTGCTTCTGAGGTCACCGTCCTGTCCTCCGTTCAAGCCTCCCTCCATCCCTCCATCCCTCCATCCCTCCATCCCTCTGCCTCGCCCCCCAAAACCACCTCTGTGTCCTCTATCTCTCCTCCTCTCCCTTCATTGTTCCTTCCCCGCCACTCCGCCCATCCCTTTGGCTTCTTTTCCCACACTGTCAACTCCTATTGGCTCTAATAGAGAGCCCCACAGCTTACAGTGTGGCTGACATAATCAGGTTTGGGAGAAACAGCTTTTTTCTCGTCTGCGGGACAAATGGAAGGGTGGGGGGCGATGGGAAGGGTGAGAGGAAGACGAGCAGCAGGATTAAAGATGAAGAGTGGGGGAAGAAGAGGGAAAGGTTCAAGATTGTAGACAAAAAAAAGGAACGAAAGCAGGAAAAGAGGGGAGGTGATGAGATGTGAGAGAAAAGGAAAGGACGTGTGAGGAGAGAACTGAAGGGTAGATCGGAGAGAGTAGAAAAGAAAAGGAGTAATAAAACAGAGAGAGCATAGACGGGTACTGGTAAAGTACCAGTTTTATTATAAAAACTAGCCTCCACATCCACATTTTTATCTAAATGTCGGGATGCCTGGAGAAACCGGGCGACTGACCCTGCCGTTTTTCTGGCCGTCGCGTGAAATTTACATCGTATCCCTTTTAAAAATTCGTAGAGCAGACGAACGCGGCAGACGTCGTGTGCCAGCGAGCCGAGTCAAGTCAGCACCAATCGGCTAAAACCCTGCAAATAGCCTTGTTCAGTCGTCTGTAAACCACATAAAAAAACATTAAGATTAATGAAAAATTGAAGAGTAGCTTCTACCAAATGAACGAGATCCAACCTTTTGGAAAGAGACCAAATAGCTGCTGCTGCAAACAAGGACAAAACTGAGGCATTCGGATAATCTTTGAATCTCTCTCTCCAGTCCTTTTTTAAAAATTGTATTTGTCGGCAGAAGTAACGTCTATGTGTGTAGATGAGCTGAGCTTTATCTGGGCAGTTTAAGTACGAGAGTATTTTCATGCTGCTCGTCACCGGGGAACTTGATTGACGTGACCTGATGTGATTTGACAGATGAAGGAAGGAACAAGGGAGGGAGGGGGAGAGAGAGAGGAAGAGGAAGAAGAGGAGGAGGAAGAGGAGGAGGAGGGAGAGGCATGATGTGGGGGGTTCAAAAGTGAACATATATTAGGAATAGGAGAAGACAGAGGGAGTGGGGTGGATCAATGGGTGGATGATAGACAGGAAGGGGGGAGTTATGACTGGATAGAGGGATAGAGATGGTGAAAGGGAGATGAAGGACAGGAGGGGAGGATATGATATTAAAGGTTTAGCCTGGAGAGGCTCATGGACGACAGAAGGAAAGGAGGGATGGGAGGATGGGAGCTGAAAGAGATAATGTGTGTGGGGGGGTAACGTCTGAGAGCATGGTAGTAGGAGAGGAAGATAAAAGGAATAAAGAGAAACGAGGGTGAAAAGGTGGGATTAGGAGACAGCAGACAGACGAAAAGAAGAGGAGACAGAGGGAGGAGAAAGACCTATATGTATAAGTATGGGGTTGGGGGGGCTAAATCCTCAAACCAGATATGAGGCTACATATATTACAGAGAAATGACCATCGTGGAAAATGCAGCGCAATTAAAAAAGGGCATATTGCTCTGAATATGTGTTGCCTCAGGGCAGGTTTTGAGCAATGGCACACGCTTGCATAATTTCACAGACATAATTTTTTGTTTTTTTTTTTGGGGGGGGGGGGTTCCTTTCTGATTGCTCTCCGAGGTCATCCGAAGTTAACCCTTTCATTTAGGCCCAACCCACACCCGACGCCTCCGATACTCCGTAATCTCCCTGTCACGCTGTGACCGAACGGACATTTTTTCATAAACTTGTACGTGATGGCTGCTGTTTGCCCTAATGTTGTGTTTGGGGTAATAGAGATGTCAGGCCATCTGGAACAACTTTAAAAAAAATATACTTTCGTATAGTTTTATGAGTTTAATTTCAAAAAAGTTCACACGGAAAATATGGACGGTCAAAGGAAGAAACAGGTGATGCCAGGACTCACCTTGACAACATCACCCAGGTAAACATCCTCCATCTTGTTTGGCACCTTCATCTGGAAGATTCGACCCACCACTGCCGAGGAGTCTGGGAAGGCGGCTGGAGCCGCCGCGTTCTGCTGGGTTGCTGCCACCTCACCGGTTTCCAGGGCAACGGCCTCCATCTCTCGGATACCTTCCGTCACCTCCTGGAAGTCCCGGAGGAGCGAGGAGTGCATGGAGGCCTCCAGCTCGCTTCCTCCGCCCACCCTCTCGTTTTGTCCACCCACTTCCATTAACATCATCTCGCCCAGCACGTCGATCTCCACCTCTGCGTGGACCGGCTGATGGAACCAGCCCACCGTGGCGAGGAGCAAGCCCAGTAACAAGGCTCTAGTCCTGGGTAGTCTCACATCGAGGCCCCGGCTCAGCCCGAGGCATCCCGGACTTGGTTTATTGTGCATTCTTTGCCCTTTGTCGGCCTGTCACTGATGCAGAAAGAAGAAAATAAAGAGGATGTCCAAGTAGGAGGGGTGGACTTACAGGGGAGCATGCACCCCCAACAGATAGAGCAAATCCTTCCTTTCAAATCTCCCTCCCTCTCCTTCTTCTTCTCCGCCCACTGTTCTGCCCAAACACTCTTTTTTGCCTGGCGCCAGGCAAGAATCTTCCCTCCTTCCTCTGTTCCACTTCCTCCTCCTCCTCTTTTGTCCTCTTCTTCCCACCTCCTTTGGCTTTATTCTGCCTCTTCCCCCTTGGTCTTTTGTGCTAGCCCTTCAGAGGTTTTGGAGTCCCGTTGCGCCAAGCAACTTTGAGATCTGCAGAGAGACAGACGAGAGGGACAAAAACAGAAGGCATGGTTAGGGATGTTGCTTGTAGAGTAAGGGGAAACATCCAGCATCCAAACACTTGATACTCAGTCTCGTCACAAACGAAACACCTTGACATAAAGTGCCTCACACTGAATCAAAACTCAATCCTCTTGATAAGTTCGGCCCCTTAAACTGACTCTTGCCAC